>CAUYON010195665.1:0-14033 GCA_963573935.1 Arctocebus calabarensis | reverse complement strand
CTTTATCGCCCTGGGTAGAGTGCCGTGGCGTCACACTGCTCACAGCAACCTCCAGCTCTTGGGCTTAAGCGATTCTCTTGCCTCGGCCTCCCTAGTAGCTGGGACTACAGGCGCCCGCCACAGCACCCGGCTATTTTTTTTTGTTTTTTGTTTTTTGGTTTTTTTTTGCAGTTCGGCCGAGGCCGGGCTTGAACCCGCCACCTTCGGTATATGGGGCCGGCGCCCTACTCGCTGAGCCACAGGAGCCGCCCAGCAATGTAATTATTTAAAGCACTTCTATAAATCATCAAGTACTTTGCTCTACCAAGATGAACAGGATCATCTAGAAAAATAACTGCAAAAGTTCATGCATGTAAATCATGAGAGCTGTCTGGGTAATCCTGTAATCCCAGTACGTTGGGAGGCCAAGGTGGGAAGATCACTCCAGCCCAGAAGTTGCAGGTTTCAGGGAGCTGTGATCACGCCACTGCACTCCAGCCTGGGTGATAGAACAAGGCCCCATCTCTCAAAAAAAAAAATTCTGAGACTTAAGAACATTTATTTCTGTGTAAGGCATTCTACATGGACACAAAACTAAATTAAATGTAGGTAAGAAAGAAAAAGGAAACACACAGCAAGCACCTAAAATGAAGCCAGGAATAAAGCCAATATGTACTTGTTGTTCTACGTTGACAGGACATTTATGTGTCCAACAGAGATGGAAGACAAAGTAACTACAAGATGTGCAGTGTCCAAGAGATTAACAGAGACCAACCATTAGGCAGATATGAACCTAATCCTAATAGTCAAATTAAGAAAATAGGTTTTGTCCCACGGTCCTCATCAAACAGGATGGTATGTAACATAACAGTGTCCTCAACAATGATGTCATTAGAATAAAATAAATCAGCTTTCTGATCATTTTAAACAAACAGAAACACATTATCTTAGAAGAAATTCTTTACCTTAGAAAATAACTAAAGAGGACTATAAACTCCATGAAAGAGCTGTTTTATATTCTTTTTAGGTAAAACAGGAGACAAACTTTCTAACATCATCACAGACCATCTCCAGAAGTAAATCACCAAATAAACCAAAATAGATTTTGACAGCCAGAAAGCTGCAGAGAATCAGCAACTAAACAAGAAGTCAATTCAAGATCCAAAGAACTAACCAGTTGTATTGTTTATGCGTATCACGCCAACCAGGTAGAAGGACTGGGCTTCTTAATCTGTGGGTCGCGACCCCTTTGGGGGTTGAATGACCTTTTCACAGGGGTCGCCTAAGACCATCCTGCATATCAGATATTTACTGGTCAATTTTTTCCCAGTATTTGCTAGATTTAGTAAATTTAGCAGATTTCAAGTATTTGCTAAAATACTTTTGGTGTTAATAACAAGTCTTTTGTCTCTGACCCAGGAGTATCATGTTTTCTACAAGCATCCACGAACCTAAGGCAAGATCACTTGCTAGCTTGTGTAGGGAAAAATCTCGGGCCCTATGTAGTTTCTAACAAAATACTTGTTTCATAGGATAATTGAGAACATTAATTTTTTATTTCTTTTTTGAAACAGAGTTTCACTTTGTCACCCTTGGTAGAGTGCTGTGATGTCATAGCTCACAGCAACCTCAAACTCTTGGGCTTAAGCAATTCTCTTGCCTCAGCCTCCCAAGTAGCAAGTACTACAGGTGCCCATCACAACGCCCAGCTATTTTTAGAGATAGCTAAAAATAGCTATCTTACTCCAGCTCAGGTTGGTCTCAAACTCGTGAGCTCAGGTGATCCACCCACCTTGGTCTCCCAGAGTGTTGGGATTATGGGCAAGAATATTAAATATTATAAAGCAAGTAATATGCTTAACCCAGTGTCTGATACCAAGTATGCCTTTATCCAGGATTTACAGCTATTACAAAAGAATAAAAATTAGAAGTGACATTTAATGAATCACCTTTTTAAAAAAATAAAATCCCAAGAAGCTATTAAATTCTCAGTTTAAAGACTGATAAATCCTGAATTATAAAATGCTAATCAGTGACGCTTCACATTTCCACAATGTATAAAATAAGCTAGACTAGAGGAAGGCATTAGCTTGGATGGCTCTGGCTGTGTGTTAAAATACATCACTAAGTCTGTACATACCAGTTCTTTTGCTTCATCAAGCTGTTTCTCCACATTTGCAACCATCTGTTTCTTCTCATCTGAAACAAATGAAAACATCAACAATTTGCTAAGGACACAGGTAAATTTAATACTTCTATTTTATACTCCTTTGTCCTTTCTGGTCAATCAGATTAGAGCAGCGGTTCTCAATCTGTGGGTCACGAGCCCTTTGGGGGTCGAATGACCTTTTCACAGGGGTCGCCTAAGACCATCCTGCATATCAGATATTTACATTACGATTCATAACAGTAGCAAAATTCCTTTTCTTTTTTTTTTTCTTTTTTTTGCATTTTTTGACCAGGGCTGGGTTAAACCCAGCACCTCCGGCATGTGGGGCCAGCACCCTAGTCCTTTGAGCCACAGGCGCTGCCCCATAATAGTAGCAAAATTACAGTTATGAAATAGCAACGAAAATAATTTTATGGCTGGGGGTCACCACCCATGTATTAAAGGGTCGCGGCAATAGGAAGATTGAGAACCACTGGATTAGAGATCATAAAGCAAAAGAGCCATTGTTCTTTGCTGGGTCAGAAACAACTGTAAGCCTCTGATTCTAGGGTATCTGGAAATGTATAATCCTATAGAGAACCCAATTATTAAGATATGCTACACATTTTTGAATATTTTAATGCAGTAATCGTCTGATTTCTTTTCTGAATGTATTTATCTTCGTTCATTCTTTTCGAGGCTTTTGTTTCTAGTCCTTATCTTAAACACTGTTATTGTTATTAAATTTTAAGCCTTTTCAATACTGTGAAGGCAAAAAGTGGAAACCTAATAAACATATATATATGTAAAAATTAAAAAATATATAAAGAAATAAAAAGATATTCTCTTTTTCAAGAGAGACTAAAAATTATTTTGTTCCTTAGAAGACACTATGTCAATAGCAGCTGATTTAGTGCTGACTTGAGTTATAACTCTAATAAATTGGGAATAACTGATTTATTCACGCAATTTTAAAATCAAATACAAAAACACTTCCTAAAACTAGGCAAGAACTTATAATCCTTTAAAAAGTTGTATTTTTGTAAGAATCAAGCGTAATGGAAGAAATATTTGAAGTCAAGACTACTGATTTCAAACCCACTATCTGATTGGTTATGGGATCCTGGGCAAGAAATATTTCCTCCTGAGACTGAATTTCTACTCTCTAAAATAGAAATAAAAAATATCCTCTGGATTATTTTTAACTCAAATAAGCTTGAGGAAAGGGAAATTACTTTTAAATTGTAAAGTGCTAAGTCTAGTTTATTTAAACTCTATCAGAATCAAGTTACAACCCAACTGTAATCCCCTTCTCTGGGAGAGGAGAGGTATGTCATAGCAGAGAATTTCAAAAAACATTCCCATACCTGCACTTCAAAATCAATCATCAGCTTATTTACTGATCAAATTTACTGAACATTTATAGTTTTGTCTGCCTACTACCCTTTTCTTCTCAAGCAAAAGCGCCCCTTCTTCTAAGAACCCCCTCCCCCCCCAATAAGCAGGGTGATAGAAAATGCTCTCTCCTGATACGGCCCTGCTTCTTTGGTCACGTGACTTGGCAAATGATGGGCAGCTCATCTTAGATGGAACTGTGCTTAGTAGCTCAATCCATCTGGCCACAATGGTCTGGGGGAGTATAGGGTAAGATAGGCATATGACCTAAGGAGACCAATAAAAGTTCCAGAGTAAGAGGAAAGTCTTTTATTATTATTATTATTTTATTGTTTTTATTTTTAAATCATAGCTGTGTACATTAGAGCAATCAAGGGTACAATGTGCTGGTTTCATATACAATCTGAACTATTTTCATCAAACTGATTAACATAGCCTTCTCTCTCTTGGTGATGAGAACATGAGCCTAGAAGCTGTGGGCATCCATTGGTTTAGCTCCAAAAAGAAAGCAAGTTTGTAATAGTTGAAAATAAAAGCTGATTAAAAACAGCAGGGCGGCACTTGTGGCTCAAGGAGTATGGTGGCGGCCCCATATACTGGATGGAGGTGGTGGGTTCAAACCCGGCCCCGGCCAAAAAAAAAAAAAAAAAAAACAGCAGCAGCAACAACAACAAAAAAGCTGGCTGGGCATGGTGGCTCACAGCTTGAATACAAACAGTTTGGGAAGCTGAGGCAGGAGGATCACTAGGGCCTAGGAGTTTGAGATCAGCCTGGGCAACATAGCAAGACTCTGTCTACCAAATAATAATAAAAGAAAGGTGAGAGATAGAAAAATACAGTTAGTTCTTCGTTCTAAATGAGTGAAATGGCTTCACTTCAGAAAAACTGACTTTATCAATGTAACTAAAACATTTGTACCCTCATAATATTCTGCATGAAAAAAGTTCTTTTTTAATTGACTTTATCATAGTTTGGTTTCCTGACCCCCCACATTTATTTTTCTTTCTTTAAAACTGGGTTTATGTCACAGAGAACTTAGACTAACAGAACAGATTAGAAAAGTCATAAAGC
Source organism: Arctocebus calabarensis (assembly GCA_963573935.1). Classification (NCBI taxonomy): domain Eukaryota; kingdom Metazoa; phylum Chordata; class Mammalia; order Primates; family Lorisidae; genus Arctocebus; species Arctocebus calabarensis. The sequence continues at coordinate 9,439 of CAUYON010195665.1, read as the reverse complement.
TTGAAATGTGTACAACACTTATCTAGTTGACCAGTCTTTTAGAAGATAGTCACTCCTAAGAAGGGATTTTTAATAGACATTATTATTTTACTAGAATGATAATTAGATTCAGCAAATCCCAACCCCTTCTCTTTGTTACTTTCAAATGGGGCGGGGGGGGGGATGGATAGCTGTCACATAAAGTGTTGTGTATATTTCCAAAAACTTCTCACTAAGAAAAACATACATTTGGAATTAGAATTTAGTTTAATTTCCCTTCCTTGGAAAGGCTAAGTCTATATATGGCCAAATTTGTGTGATAGAACAAAATAAAAATAAGACAAGCCCACTTTGGATCTAGCCTGAGACTATGTATTTACCTGGCAAAAGGAGTATCTGCTTTCTTTAAGGTATTCAGTCATTAGCAAAGTCCAGCCATGGACTCCCAGGATTAATATGTATCAATTATTCTCATTAACAAAACAAAGAAGGATGCCTCCCTTGACTTGTGCTGCCTTTTGCAAATATCTTTCTCCCTCCTTTCATCTACGGCCAATTTTCTTGAAAGCAAGGGTAGGCTGTGTTTCCCTTCCTCATCTGCCACCCACTCCCTGTGAGCCAGCTCCTGCTTCCACCAGTCCTTCTAAATTACTCCCCCTAAGATTAATAACAGCCCTTTCTTTGACCAAACTTGTAGATATTCTTTGGTCCTGTTTTTATTTGCTCTTGTGGCTTCTGCCACTTTGTTCCCCCCATCCTGTAACTTTCTCCTTGCCTGGCTTCTGTGGTGCACCGACTTTGTGGTTCTCCTAAATGGTCATCTGTTTCCATGTTCTCTGCCGGGCACTGCATTTTTCAGCCCAGATTTTAACTGTCGATGTTCCTCAGAGCTCAGTCTTTGCTTTTCTTCTTTTATGACTATTCTCTATGTCCCTGGACAATTTCACCCATTTTTAAACTATCACATTTAGTATTTATAATCTTGAATCTTTATCTCTAATCGTATTAGGCTCCTTGGACCTTTCATCCCAAAGCTTATGCACATCTCTACCAGGAGCACCTCGCAAATAGCTATTCAAGACACTCTTCAGAAATCACTACTCCTTTGAAAACTTTCCTAACCCAACAAAAGAGTTAATCACTTCCTCTTACATAAAACACCTATAACTCTTTACATAACCCTAATGATTTCTCTCTCATATGAACAGATCTGATTAGCCTTTCCGCTTGGGAGTTCTGGGAAGACAGAAGCAATGTCTTAACCATCTTTATGGTTCTATGCCAGCACTGAGCATATGTGTAGTTTTTTAAAAAATGATGGTAGATTAAATAAAAAGTGTGGGGCAATATAATTTACAAAAGAAGCTATGATACTATAACCACTTTGGTTTCCCTGCCTCCATGCTCCTCCTTTCCCATTTACTCTTCCCAAAATTTAGCTTCTATTAGATCAGCTGAGCCTAAGACTCTCCACTTTCCAGACACAAGCTGTCTTCCCAGCTACACGTTGGCCAGTATGTACTTTGTATACTAACCACATAGACTGGGCATTACTAACCAAACAAATCTCATTTTTTTCTTCTTGTTTATAAACCATTTAGGGTTCTTTGGTTGAATATAATATAAGTAATTCTGGCTAAAGCAAGACAAAAAAAAAGATGTTAAAATAACAAGAGGTGACTCACAGGGCCAAAGGGGAAAAGATGAGCCATCTAGCCGGGGAAGGACAGTCTCAGGAGTGGCTCAGGGAAGGAAAGGAGCAGGAATTCACTGACAAACAACCTCCACTAAAGGAGTCTTGAGCAGCTCTAACTATTCTCTCTCCTTGGTTAACTCTGATCAAAATTCAAATTCCTGACAAAAATTCTACAAATATCCTTTCTTGAGTAACACAGTCACCTTCGGACCTGGAGATGGTAGGGCAGCTTGTCAGTTCCACCAAGACTGAAGTAACGGAATTCAGGTGCCGCCTCAATGGGAAATTGAGGTGCTGTTGTCTGAAGATACATTGGAGGACTCTGGGCAACAGAGCTCCATTGTACCCATTTACTGCAAACTTTTAGATGTGGTAATATTGTTTTTCCCCGTTTCTTTCTGTCCCGACCCCACCTATCTGTCCAGGAGAACTCCCAAGACACAAACTCATCACCTCTGAATTACTTTTTGCTCTCCTCCAGGGGGCCTGATAATCACCAGAAATTAGGTTCTGCAATCTCATCCTCAGTCTCATCTCCAGTTCCTTCCTCCGAGATCCACTCTTGACACATCTGTGTCCCACCTCTACACGTAGCATGGAAAGCTATCCATGGTAGGGGTCACTGAGTGCTTACTGAATGAATTAATCAGTCTTGGCATTCACCAAAATATTTGTTATTCACAGAGAAACGGAGTAAAAGAAAAACTGTATCAGTGAGAATTGGGGCATATCTTCCTGCTTGAAATGATTGGGATTGAGGTGGAATAATACAAGCAGATAATTTTTTTCCTAAAATCCATTTCATCTTTGGGCTGACAAATATAACAATGGAAGGGAGACGACTTATGATGGGCTCTTAACAGGGCCCATCTTCATATTTTTAAGAAAAAGAATTTGAAAAGTAATGATAGCGGGGAGCATAAAGAAGGAAGGAACGAAAGGAAGTAGGACAAAAGGAAGAACAGATGGAATTAGGTTACCTTCGAAATACCTACCAACACTAAGTTTTGGTAACCTGGCAGCATTCCCATGCAATTCCCAAGAGAGTTTCATTCTGCCCATCCAAAGACATCCCCTTTACAAATGCCATGTCCCTAACATGCAGACTTTTGTAACTAACAGCTTTCATTATCTTTAACAGTATCACAGTCAATCCTTAAAACAGTGCTTTTGGAGGTACTATTATTATCCCATTTTCAGGCCAGTAAATAAATTCAGAGGAATTAAATTATTTCTCCAAAGTTCAACAGCCAATAAATGACAGAATTGGAATTCCAATGACGTCTGTTTTCCTGAACAGTGCCTTTAACTTCTATATTTGCTACCCAAAATGCACTAGATAAACAAACCCCCAACTTGTTTTTTGCATATAGGCGTGGTAAGTGCTGACATAGATATGAGTCTTAGCATAGTATGATCTCTTCTTGCCTACTCAATATTTACGAGAGTGCTTTGTGCTGACGTACACACACATCTCTGCATAGTATGAGTAAGTATCTACTGAAGTGTTTAGTCAGCACTGAACACTCCCAATGAAGTCCAGTGAAAGTGTCAGGGCTCACTCGAATTCAGCTGCAAGTGCTTGTCACTGTGTAATGTAGGTAATTTAAAGTAAAACTAGCCGCAAACTATGTCATACCAAGAGGCATGGAGTGAAACCATGAACAGAAGAACAGAGAATTTTAAAGTGGTGTACAAAGATTAATGTCAAAATAAAGTCATTCTAGAATGATCCAAGTGATGATGGGTTAGAGCTGGGATGTCTGTATGAACTCATGTTTAACTTACTACATAAAAATCATGAGGAAAACATGGAGCAAATCCCAACTGAGGGAATATTCTTGAAAATATCTGACCAGTGTGCTTCTAAACTGTAAGGCGATTATTTAAAAAAAAGGCAGTCTGAGAAACTATCACAGTCAAGAAGAGCCTGAGTAGCCACAATTACTAAATGTTTGGAGTATCCTGGTTTGGATCCTGGAATAGTAAAAGGACAAAGAGCATTAGGTTTAAAAAAAAATTAAGTTAAAAGAAAACAAGGAAATCTATAACAATGCATCAATATAGGCTCACCAGCTGTAACAAATGTACATTAATGTAAGATGATACTAATAGGGGAAATGAAGAATGGAGTATATGGGCAGTCTATGCACTATCTTTGTGATTTTTCTGAAGTTCAGACTGTTCTAAAATTTAAAAAAATTATTATTTAAAAAAAATGAAGCCATTACTTAGGTTGACTAAGTTGTTGAAGGGCAATCCCTTTAACAATGTATATATACATACTTACAATACACAGGTTAAGTACATAGATCTGTAAATATATACACATATATGCACCTATGTTTATATGCGTGCATATTATTCAAAGATGGATAAAAGCTCACAAATGCTCACAATATTAGTGAGACATAACTGAGCTAACTACCTATAACAGCTGAAGGTTATTTTCCGTATGCTCAACTGAAAAAGTTGGACCTTACCCAGCAACTCAAGAAGCTGATTATGAGGTAGTGATGGGGCAAACTGTGGTGGCAGTGAGTTCCTCTGTCAGGACTGGCTGGCAATCATATCTTCAGCTATAACTCTCTAGAGCAATAGAGCATTAATATAATGCAAGACACATCAGTAATTTAAAATCTTCTAGTAGCCACATTTTAAAAACTAACAAGTGAAACTAACATTATTAGTTTTAATAATGTTTGTAGTTTTAAGATTTAACCCAATATTTCTAAAACTTTATCACTTCTCAATGTGGCAATAGCCACATTTCAAGTGCTCAAGAGCTATATGTAGACAGAACCATGTATATTTTAAGCAAACCATGGTATTCATAAATGAAAGTAGATTCTTCTGAATTCTTTCATTACAACCTTGCAAAGGAATGAAAGAATCAGAGAATAATGTTTGTGGAGTCATTCATACACGGCTAAGTCTAGATGGTCTACAGCAGTGATTTTCAACCAGTGTGCCGTGGCATGCTGGTGTGCCATGAGAGGATCTTAGAAGTGCCATAAAAATTTTTTAAAGATCAGTAATTAAATTATTTTTGAAAGACGTTCAAAGGACAGTAAGTATATTCTTTTTTTAAACTTTTTTTAATCAACATAATTTAAGTGTGCCTCAGAAGTTTAGCTATAAGTTCAAGTGTGCCATGAGATAAAAAAGATTGAAAAATACTGGAGAGACAATTCTCCCAGGCTTGGCATAGCTGATCTACTAGACTTGAACACTCCTTTCCAACTTGTCCCATACCACTTTCACGTCTCTCATTTCCACCTTGACATCCTTAGTTCAAAGCCCAATTCCAATTTCATATCCAAAAATCCCTGATTGCTCTCCTCCTTTCAAATATAAGTATTCATCAAGAGAAATTCACCTAACTCTAGGCACAGAAAGAAAACAAGAATTGAAGCCCAAGGATTCTTTAAGAATTCAATTAATGGACAGGTGTGGTGGCTCATGCCTATAATTCTAGCAGTTTGGGAGGCGAAGGTGAGAGGATCAGGAGTTCAAGACCAGCCTGTGCAAGAGAGAGACTCCATCTCTACTAAAAATAGAAACATTGGCTGGGCATTGTGCCTGGCACCTGTAGTCTCAGCTACTCGGGAGGCTGAGGCAAGAGGATCGTTTGAACTTGGGAGTTTAAGGTTGCTGTAAGCTAGGCTGAGGCCACTGCACTCCAGCCTGGAGCAACAGAGTGAAACTGTCTAAAAATAAAACAAAAGAATTCAATTAATACAACAAAGTCTGAAGAGCTTGGTCCTGGATAATCCTATCAGTTGTTATTTTCTGCAGCAGCAGCAGCAGAAACAGCAGCAGCAATGTCACTAATGGCTAGTTTATCATACACTTTATCTGTTAGAACTGTGCCAGCATGTTACATGTTTTACTTCATTTGATTTTTACAACATTGTAAGGTGGGAATTCTTACTCTCACTCTACAGATGGAGGAAGCAAGTCTAAAGAGGCCAAGCAATTTGCCCATGCACATCTAGTAAGTAGCAGAACTGGGATTCTAGACAAATCTGGTATCATGTCTGAGGCTGAACTGCTTTGCCGTAATACTTTCTTGGTGCATTTCCGGCTACAGCCACAAAGTGATGGGATTCACAACAGATCATTTATCTCTCTGTGAATTGTGAACTAAGCAACTAATTGCAGTAAAACTCACTTTGAGATCCTTCAGGATGACATAACGGAACCTCTGCTTCAGTGGAAAACATCCCCCACTTAGGATTCACTCCCATCACCACGAGAAAAGGAATTTCACAGAGGAGTATTTAGTTGTGTTTTCTACTCATCCATTTTCCTGACTTTGCCATAGAACAGTAATAATTAAAAATCATTTTTCAAATATAGTGTCATGAGAGTATTAAAGGGACTCATCCATCTCAACAGTCCAATTACTAAAATATCAATAGTTAAGATTCAACACTTTAGGAGCAAAATCTTTTTATTGTTAAAACAGATAACAGAGGAATCAAATTTCTTTCTTAAAACAAAGTTGTAAAATGTTCAATCTTTTCTATTCTCTTTGGAAATAACACTTTAATTTGCTAAACATGCACAGCAGAGAGTAAAGTTCATTTCACTAGATCTACTCACTCTATTTCAATTTAAATAAGTTAGTATGTTCAGGAATAAACTGCTTTGGCTGGAAAGTTTGCTCCAGTTTTTAACCTTCTTAAGTAAATTACAATTTATCTCCTCCGGCTCAATTTCAGCTGAACCATAACCTCTAATGATGCTCAGAGAGAAACATTATAATTACTTTTAATCATACTATTTTTGCTATGATTGTACACATTAATTTCTGTTAGTCCACATTTATCTGAAATTTATAACTACATGAAAATATTCTTTCATCTTTTTCAATGTATCAATTAGAAATAGATTATAAAGGGAATAAGCATCATTATTAAGAGGGAGGCCATTGCATTTTTAAGAGTTACAACTATTTATTTAATTATTCAAATAAGTTAAGCATTTATCCAGCGCCAGAAATGCGGTCTCCTTTCAATTGTAGTATAGAGGCTGTGTTTGGGCCTTATATTATACCACAGGTAAGGAGAAGTATGGCTTTATTCTTAAGGTTCTTAAGTCAAAGAGTTTTCTTCTATGTGTTAAGAATTGTTATATTAAAACATAAAGCCAAGAAAAACTCAATTGTAACAAAATCTATTTTCTTGGAAACAATTTTTACAACTTTGTAAGCAAGGATGGCTTTGTTACTTTGTAAAACAGTTGCCCAATACAAAAGCTATTAGCCTAAAGAAAAGCTTCTCCTGCTAAAACAATTAAAATTATAAATCAGCAAAAAAAGCCAACTGAAACCTCATTGTTGACTGACAGTCTATTTAGCATGGAAAATAAGACTTACTAAAACACAAAAACACTTCCAAGTGAGATATGTAAAATTTTAAATGCAAGTAATAATTCTTTACCAAGTTTTACATAAAATAAAAAAATTGTCTTATGAATTCCCAAGAAGAAAGAGAAACAACAAATACGGGTGGGAGTGTAAAACCACAGTTCGGATGATCTAAGGCTCTGGGACTCAAGTCAATAGAAGTAGTTTCCAACAACAATGACAATAAAAATCAAGATGATCTTGGGCAGTGGTGACAAGAAGAACTGAAGAGGTGAGGTGATGTATCATGAAGTGATGAGGCCATCGGCCATTTTCGCCACAAAAATCTCTGAGGCTGCAGAGCTTGATGGTACATGCTACCTTGCTTCTCTCCTCTTGTTCCCTTACTTGGACTCATAAACCTCTTTAAGACATCATCCACCTCCTCCAGAACTAACTGAGACTTCAGGAGATGAGTGGGGTGTAAGTTCAGAGATCCTGGCTTCAAGCAAATATCCCTAATAACAGAAAATAGGTGAGGGGAAGAAAAACAAAGAAACAAAGGAAGAAAATTATTATAATCACTTATGTTGGGGGGGTGGGGAAGTAAGGGAAAGGGAAAGAAGAATGACAACTTATGTCCAGGAGAAATTATTGCTGGCATCAATGACTCGACTGACAAGTTGGGAAACTGAGGTTTCTCACCAGTCTACAGATCAGTGAGCATCCCCTTTTCTACACTTTACACCCCAGAGCTAAGGTAGGGGTGTACCTCTACCTTATTCTAGCACCTCTAGCAGACACATGATGATTCAATTTCCCTAACTAACCAAAAAATAAAAATCTTATCTGTAACCAACTACTCAGATAAACCTGTACTTAGGAGAAAGATAAATCCTGAAACATCATAAAACAAAATCACAAAACATCATATTTATAACCATGTACTGATTGACTTCACCATTTCTTTTTGAGCCTCTAGTAAGCAAATGCCAAGGAAATAAGACATAGTGCCTACCTTTCACATCGTTGACTGACAGTCTATTTAGCATGGAAAATAAGACTTATTAAAACACAAAAACAAAATCAAAAACAATTACAAATGGGATATGTAAAATTTTAAATGCAAGTAATAATTCTTTACCAAGTTTTACATAAAATAAAAAAATTGTGTTATAAATTCCCAAAAAGAAAGAGAAACAACAAAAACGGGTGGGAGTGTGAAAAATACTAATGATAACAGCAGGTAACACACAAGAAAGAGCTTTACGCATATCATTTAATCTCCACAACAACCCTATGAGAGAATACAGTTTCCTCACTTATCAAGGAGGAAAGCTGAGAGAGGTTAAGACACTTGCCTAAGAGGCAAAGTTGGGATTAGAGCCCAGGCACCCTGGCTCTTAACTCTATTTTGCTGCACATAATAGTAACATTATTACTAAAGCTGTTGCATACTGCAGACCCATAATCTTGTAAAACTAAGATTCAGAGAAACATCCTCAAGGTTATACAAGCTACAAGGAGGTAGAGTTAGGACTCAAACCCAGATGGCTCAGATTCCGAAGTCATTTTTTTGACTGCACCCCACAACCCAACTTGCACTCTTTACCCTCAACCAAGTCAAGCCCCATCTCTCCGGGAGACCGTCAACACCACCCCCTCCTGCCTCGCGCCTCAGTGAAGGCGGCGTTCCACAGCCCCAGCCTCCCCGATCTCCGGACCGCTCTCGCCCAGCAGGGGCTGGGTTCTCACCAGGCGGGAGTCGGGGGACCCTCGCGATCTTGCTGGTGATCTCTGCAGTGAGCACCGCGAAGTCCTGCTCGTAGCCTTCAAAGTCAGACGACATGGTTGCTCCGGAGTGACTGGCCGGGGGTCAGAGCCTGGGTCGAGGCAAGGACCGCGCAGGCGGGCGTGGGGCAGCGTCTTAGGGTCCCCGGGAGGCACCCTGGGGCGCAGAGCGGAGAACCGGGGACAGCTCTCTGCCCAGTCGCTTCCTGGTTGTTCGTTGCGATCTCGGTCCTCCGGAAATTTGGCTGAGTGCGCTTTTTATTTTCCGCTCAGGCTTCAAGATTCATTAGTTCACTAAGGAAAAACGCCCCAATTCGCGCCCCCTCCAATACCTCCGAAAATATACGAATTATCTGGGATCACCGAAGCATTTTTCTCTCCCATGTGTTCTGGAAAACGGTTCCAGCTCCCCAAGCTTCAGCTCGCGGGAACTTGCTTCCGGAGGGAAGTCTGACGAGGCGAACCTCCCGGAAGTGGCTGTGACGGAGACGGCGCCGGGGACTGAGCGGGAAGGTGTCGGCGCGGGCGCCGACGGAGAGACGCCGGGTGGGAGCAGGTCCTTCCTTCCAGTCTCTGGCAACCAGCATTTGCTTTCTGCTTACCCTGAACTGTGGTTTCCA
>CAUYON010195662.1:0-28298 GCA_963573935.1 Arctocebus calabarensis | reverse complement strand
TATATAGTGATCAAGGAAATGCCATGAAGGATATCTGTAACAGTATGATCAAAATATTTCTGAATGTATATGAATCGTGCCCTGTGATTGCACCAATGTACATAATTATGATTCAATAAAATTATTAAAAAAAAAAAGCAGCCAATGAACAGAATTAAAATTTGATTGTGACCCATGACGATGTTCCACGTTATTTCTGCAATCTTTGAAATGACTATTGTTAAAGGACAAGGCAAATGATTCTATCAAACCACTAATTAAGTGCACTCTCTCAAGTGTTCATAAGTTATCTCTAAATGTCACTGACGGTATCGTAAAGCATATGTAAAGCTGGAAGGAAAGTCCCCGGGTGTGACAGGTAATCCTTGTGCCAACAAATAGCAGCTTAGCCAGACACTCGTATTTAAGACTCGTCACATTCTGGGGCTCAGTCTCTTCATCTCTCTGACTGCGTGGAACCTTCCTTCCAACAGAGCCACCTGATGTCGTCCTGCTCCCTGCCAGCTGCACCTGTCTGCTGTGTCAGAGCCGGGACGGTGCGAGTGGAGCTGCAGCACGCTGACGTGTCTTCTGTCTACACTGTTGGAGTTGACTCCACCGCTCTGTCCTCAATTATTCGGAATTCCGCAGCCGGCCAGTACTCAGTGGCATCATAACCAGGACACAGAGTACAGAGTGCCCAGCTGGTCACAACGTGTGAATCATTTCATCTTCCTTCGTGCTTTCGCACAGGCTTATAAATTAATTTTACATAACTGTTTGGAAACAGAGAACAAGGTCCGTCCTGAGAATTGTAGCTTGATAATCATGTGGCTACTTGCTTTTTTGTCGAGTTTAGAGGAATACCCCGAACAGACTGATGTGATTACATCCAGTCCGAGTAGTCACAAATGTAGTTAAAAAAAAATGAAAATCACTGTTCCATGGTGAATTGCAAGCAATACAGAAACATGTTAATTTTGAAAATTGGGAACTCAATGACAAAAGATTATTTACTTTTCTCAATAGCTGCTATATATTTCTTATGTCTAATCTATCTTAAAGGGAGTTTTCATGGAAATTGTAATTAATTAGTTAGTTCCAGCTAGCACTCTTAGAAAGTCCCCTTGCGGTGGGTGGATACCTGAGATTAACTTTATATAATTACAGATCTGTTCTATATAACTTTCTGTGATAATGCACATGTATGAATTCTACACAGTCCCTGATGGTGGCTACTGTGTATATTTCCTTATGTGATCATGAAATGTAGCTAGAGGAACTGAGGACCTAAATTTTTAATTTTTTAATAGGCTATTTTATACTTTTTATTTTATTTTAATAGCCACATATCCTAGCAATTACCATATTGAAACAGCACAGATCTGTAATATTCAGAGTAACATATTTTTTTGTCTTTTAGTATGAGACACATGTATTTTAAATTATCAGCAAATCTTCTCAGTTATTTGAAATATACAGACACACACACACACACAAAGTATTGACACCCTTTGTAATTGTCTGTACCAATGTATGGGCAATATACTTTGAAAAAGTTTTTAATTTTCCTTATGGTTTTGCTTGAATTTCCTAACAAGATTCCTTGATATCCACAAGAACCTATTGAAATGAAAATCATAAATTTTTAAGTTAGTAACAAAACAAAGTCATTAATAAAATGATTAAACTGTCCAAACTCCTAAGTTATAAAGCACTGAGCAAAACAGCATATGCCCCATCTTCCCTTTTTATTGAATGTGTTAAGGGGCTGGCCAAGGAGATTTGCCTAAGTTTTCCCTTTGTGATCCAAAGTTCTCAGAGACACATGAATGGTGATGTTTTCTTATTTTCTCCCATTTATCCATTCCGTTTAAGAAGAAGAGCATGGGAGAAGAAAGGCTTTCTAACTATACTCCAATTTACTATAAACAGTGTATGAAGACAGTACGTTTATTAAGTTGCTCGAGACTTTCTCACAGTGTCTATTGCAGCTGCATAAACCAGCCCCATCCTCTTCCCATTCACAAGTTCATTTTAAACAAAAGTTATGACCCGCACTCCCTGAGCTCTCCGTGCCCTTTCTTGTAAAATTTCAACTTAACTCCCATTTTAACCCAGGGTCACAAAGAATTTTTATTGGAAAGCTAAGTAAAACCAAAAGTGTCCATGAACTTCTTTGCATGTCTCTTTGCACAGAGAACTGATCAAGGCTTTCTGGGATTATACTGGGGAACTTTATTTTGGTTCATATTGATGGCAAAAGTTTGATAAACTTCAGGCAAATGGGTAAAAGACGAATAACACATAGGCTACATGTAAAGAAGAGGTGGCAGATTACTACTTAAGCAGATACTTAAATAATGTGAAAAGTAAAATAGTTATAGTATTATCACTCTTTGCAAATGGATGTTAATTAGGACTATAGATAATTGTTTCATTTCACTAAGGAAAAAATGTCAACATTGACCTCCAAATACACTAGTTCTTAATTTTTTTCTTAGACACATTTTTTTTTTAATTTATGTACACACACATATAGTTTTAGGTAACAAAACTTACTGTGGATCATAACATTTGAAACTTCGTTGTTCTGTGATAAACTTATGATATTCATTTATACCTTTATGTATGTGAGTCCCCAAACTCCAGCACTGGCCTTTCCTTTGGGATCTAGTCTAACACTTAGGTGTACTAGGATTTCTATGAGGACAAGCCCATGCTGAGGGGTTAGTGCTTTCAAGAAATAGTAACTGAATTTTCAACAGATCTCTAGAAAGTTAGAACTACCTTCTTATATCTTTTGCTTTTTTAATTTGCTCCATTTCCCTTTTGATTTCTGTTAGTGTACCCTACCCTGCCAGTCACCTGTGTTTGCAAGCTTGAAGTCATCTTGGTCAAATAGGCGTCAAATTCTATCATTACAGAATTGAGACCCAGATGCCATTTATCTTTCCATTTTGTTCCCTTTGTCAGTATCTGACTTTAGGTCCTGACTAATGTTGTTGACTGAATTGTGTCCCCACAACATGCATATGTTGAAAATAGAACCTTCCATGAGATTATATTTGCAGATAAGTGCTAGAGGAGGTCATTAGTTTAAATGAGGTTATAAGAGTAGGATCCAGACACAATCAGATTAAGGTTCTTATAAAGAGAAACACATAAGAGATCATGTCAATACCCAGGAAGATAGTGGCCACTTACAAGCCAGGGAGAGGCTTCACCAGAAACGAACCATGTTCATATTCTGATCTTCGACTTCTAGTTTCCAGAACTAAGAATATAAATATCTTCTGTGTAAGCCACCTCATCTATCGTATTCTGTCACAATGGCCTTAGCTGAGAAAATTACCTTTTATGTGGAACTTGATTGTGGAGAGCAGAGCGAGACTCCTCTACACCAATCCATGCTGTGATCAGATACTCCACAGCACAGTATTGACTATGCTACCCTTCTACTCAAATGTGCTTTATATCTTCTTGTTTATATATTATTTAGTAAGAATACTGAATAAATCATTGGTTCTTGTATGCCAGGCACAAAGCATTCAACTTGCATTTGGAATTCACAATCATAGGAAGTAGTAATAATATCTTAAACCTTCAATTGGCAGAAATATTAATTTGCCCAATATCGCAGAACCAACTAATGATATGTTCGGAGTATAAAGTCACATTTTTCTAATGCAAAGGTCATAATTTAAGCATTATTATTGAATAGTTTTTATTGAATTGGCACTCAAAGGTCAGGGAAACTCAATAGAAAACTTTCAATACTCCAAGTGAGTTGAGTCTGATATAGACAGTTGGGAGAGGAAAAGAGCATCAGTGTGAATAGAATTCAAAGACATCTCACAAGCAAAAAATAACTGAGTCTGAAGCTACATTCCACGTCATGGAATATACCATGTTTGACAACAATTTTAATGAAAAATTCAGCTTTAATGGAATCTACAAATTAATATTCAATGGATTTCTAACAAATGTGTCGAATAATATATCACTTTTTAAAGAAATTATAAAACAACACATTTTATGATTGGTATCCTGCCCCATTTAAGACTCATCTCAACAATATGATATTTGTCTAAATATCCACCCTCATTTTACCCTCTTCTTGGTGTAACTATGCACGTACATCTTTCATCTTAGTTAGTACCTTAATGTTTACAAGCTTACAACCTTTCTTTTCCAATTTGGTCATCAGAATCTTGTTCCCCCCAAATTTCAACAAGTATTCTCCTTGTGATCAGTGTTGATGAGTATTCATGTAAATAACAGAACATAATAAAACTATTTAGGTTTATTTGAAAACTTTGTCCACTGAAAATTATATTTGGAGATAGAGCCTACAAGAAGTGATTAAGGTTAAATGAAGTCATAAGAACAGGGCTCTGATAAGATAGAACTAATGTTCTTATGAGAAGGGATACAAAAGAATGGCCTTACATTACAAATTAGTTTTTATAAAATGTCATGACAAATAATTCAATAAATAATTTTACCAATGTAAATTATTAATTTAATCTTGATAAATGAGTGCCTGTGAGGCATTTTCTAGTTGAATCTTTTGTTCCTTTAACTCAGTTGCCGGTAGCTCTTCTGAATGTCTTAAAAATGTTATTTTTTCAAGCAAAAGTTCAAATTCAATCAAAATGTATGTATAGTTTAACTGATAAATGCCAGGCAGGCTTCGTCTAGTATGTAGAGTTTAAACAATAAACAAACTATAATACCGACAGAGAAATTTATATCAATTAATGTGATAAGTGAACATAATGCCATATTCTTCATGTATACTCATGAATTGCACTTGCATTATAAGACTTTAAATCTTGGGTGCTGCCTGGGGCTCAAAGGAGTAGGGCGCCAGCAGGTGGCAGGTTCAAACCCAGCCCCAACCAAAAACCACAAAAAAAAAAAAAAAAAACATTAAATCTTATCTGGCTGTGAGATACTGACCTCTTTAGGCCGTAGTTTGTTGTTGTTGTTGTTGTTGTTGTTTTGAGACAGAGCCTCAAGCTGTCACCCTGGATAGAGTGCCATGGCACCACAGCTCACAGCAACCTCCAATTTCTGGGCTCAAGCGATTCTCCTGCCTCTGCCTCTTAAGTAGCTTTGACTACAGGTGCCCGCCATGACGCCTGGCTATTTTTCAGCTGTCATTGTTGTTTGGCTGGCTGGGGCTGGATTCGAACCTGCCAGCTCAGGTGTACGTGGCTGGCGCTTTAGCCTTTTGAGCCACAGGTGCCGAGCCTCTAGACCTTAGTTTTACTCACATATAGTGGGAAAAGTAGCTAGAACAGAGGAAACCTTGCAACTCTTTCATCTATGCTCATAAATATGATAAATTTCAAGTAGGGAGTTTAAAAAAAAGCTGAGAAATAGTAAACTGATAAAATAACAGCTTATATTTAAATTAAAACATTAGAATGGACTGTATACAGTTTTCAAGTATGTAACGATTAAGAAATAGCTATTTACAGTTCCCTCTGCTTTAAAATTCAGGACAAATAGTGGCCCTATAAATACAGGGCTAAAATCTGATGACAGCCTCCCCACAAGCCCCTGCCTCCTCAACCATAATTCAACTCCCAGATTTCTTCTGTAGCTAACTCAGGTCATTTTCTGTTTTATTTTGTTTTTCTTAATAATCAGTTGAATTTTCTTTTTGTAGGACATGTGTTTTTTAGATTTGAATACTCCCCCAAATGTCTAGTCTGCTCTGCTCATTTAAATAACCTATTGGGCTAGGCTGTCGTTCAATGTGAGATACATGATTAAACTAATGAAATTCTGGTTAACAATAAGGAAGACTTAATTTTCTTGACAATATAAACATTGGAAAAACTCTTCAAAGGAAATAATAGAGTTGTTTTCTCAGGAGTATTTCTGATGAAGATAGACTCTAGTGTGAAAAAAATGGTTTTAGGAGAAAAAAAAATTTTTTAATAATGTTTTAAAGTGTTTAGCTTAAGATTTTTATATTAAACAATCTGACTCATAATTATATAAACTATCAAAATGTGTATCATAGGCAATGTTAAAACCTTTCACTTGACTCGAGTAATACCCCAACAAGTGATTACGGTGGAAGCTAATTCAGAATAGTACTACTCACTATAAATTTGATAAGACATGTTTAAAATACAAGTGTTCAGTCCACTGCAATTGTAATTTTAAGAACAAACATGACCTTTAATGTTACCAAATAAGATATGAATTTATGTTCCATTTATTCCATTTCATAAACTGTCCTTCCAAGTATTTTCCATTATACTGTTTCTTTACTGTGAAGTGGTTTGTGACCCACATGAAGTAATTATTATTGTGGGAAGTATCCAGCTTACTAGATTTTAGAAGCTAAAATCTCATATACAAGAAAGGTCCCCAGACACCTTTATTATTCATGTTAAAATCAATGATATACTATTTCGCTACTGTAGCTTGTAAAACCGTCCGATTTGTTCTGTTTTGAACAAATAAACTAATTTTTTTACCTTCCTAGTTTCTGTCTTCTATAATAGAGTTTTTATAAAGATCATGTCACCATATCCTTCATTACACAACCAGAGGGAGCCCCACCTAATGATTTAGAGGAGGGGATGGTTTCAGATGACGTGGGATTTTCAGCTGGCGAGGAGGGAAGAAGGCTGTAGGAGTGAGGGATTGGCAGAGACCGCTAATGAGTCCTTTTGCTGTGAAGGAATGGAGACCACAGGGGTCTTAGCCCAAATCTTCTGAGTGATATTTATAATGTTGGCGAGTTTTTTATGAAATTCAAAAGGTGAATTACAGTGAAAAGCAGTACAAAGTAGCTTTGGTTGACATTTTTTCTAGATTCATTATAACTAAGTTTACAGATCTATTAGATACAACAACAAAATTCTGAGTAATATATAAGTAAGCCTATGAGTCCACATAACATGCCATTAACCAAATATGTATACTTCTAAAAAAAACCATTTTGACTTTTAGTAAAGATACAATAATAAAGATGGTATTGACAACTCTGAGTTGCATGCATCTAGCAATATGGATATAGTTACAACCATATACTTTATTGAAGTAAATGATTGCCTCTGCCATGCTTGGGGAAAAGTATTATGAACTAATGTACAGACAATTGTCACATTTTCAAAAATCTTTACACATTTTTACTACTATTTGAAAAAATGAAAAGATATTAGAAAAACCATTATCTATAATTTTACTGAAAAAAACTCTCTCATTGTTATGAAATACCTATGTCTGTAAGAATGTATTCTCATTAATAAATTTTTGTTTGTCCTTCAAATTTTTAACACATATATCTTTGGGTATATTTTTAATATCTTAGTCACTATATTTTCCATGGAGTCTTAGTTGTGAATAATTTGTCAGCTTATTTCGGCCTGCTTAAATAACATTTTTAAAATCCAATAGATATGAACATGTTTTTAAGTTCCTAAAAATGCCAAACCTGGAAGGTAGAATATGCTTTCTCAATAGAACACTAGTTATAAGTGTATACATATAAATTTTAATGAGTATTTTAAGTACCAACATATTTAAGACCTGAATGAAATACTTTGGGTCCCAAAATCACCACTAAAAATAGATACATGTTTCATTCACTTATTACACATATTATTCTACTCCATTATAGAATTGAATACATTTTTAATTTGCCACGTTAAAAATGATGTGTAGTCATAAACATGGGGTGAAGTATTGCTAAATAATCTGGTTTTGTTTTGAAGTTTTTTTACTCTATAGATTAAATAAAAGATCATCAGTTGAGTTTTAATCAATTTAAGATATTCTAAAAGCATAAAGTTTACCGTATCCTCCATTACTCATGCAGAATGCAGAATTATTATCATGCCAAAGTGTTGCTTGCTAGAAGAAAAGGTGAAGAACTATTATTCACGCTAGTGGTTTAGACTAAACTATCAGACTGTGGGACAATCTAAGGTAACCCGTCTTTTCTCATACATTGGGCACAAATAAATCGTTTTGCAACCCAGCAAATACTAAAGCCAACCCTGTATGTCACGTCACAAGCCAGACTAAATCATATCTACCCACAGAACTGTTTCAGTCACACTGAAGTTCATTATAAATCTAGAGGAACAACTTACTCCCATGTAATGAATGTGAGCTGAAATTCTAATACAAACAAATTAAAGGAATTGTTGAACTCTTGAGAATATGGTGTGGACAGCTTGGGTTTCACTTAGGGGGAAGAGAAAATAAAAACATGGACTCCTTTTCTGTGGTTTCCAAGGTGACCATCTGACCAGCATTTTCTTAAATATCCTTAAGGTGCTGAATTTCCAACTCTAAAGTAACTCAAAATAACTTACTTCCTTCTCTTATTTAGTTTGAGAGTTTTTTCCTAATACTCAAAAATTCCCTATGATTCACTTATTAAAGTAGATATACTGAATAAAAACCCAGCAGAGTGCTTTGTCTCTTGGACCTCCCTTATAGTTGCCCTTGAGAATATTAAAGGAATACCAATCCAAGGTCAAGTATCAATCCATTTTTAGAGATATTCTGGAAGGGTAGCTTTCAAAAGAACATATAGGCTGATCAGCTCTTTTCAAACTATCCATACCAGATTCGATTAAATTAAGAATTAATGTATCAATTTTGTATTTAAATATCTTATTTCTTATTTCTCAATGTTCTTCCTGTTTCTGTCAAACTCTTCCCAATTCCTGGAATAGACATTCTCTTCTCCAAACCTGTTATTTCTATCACCTAAAATTTTATCCAACCTTCCAAAATCTAGACATCCACGTTCATGAAGTATGGCCTTATTCTTAGACTCTATGCCAAACTTTCCTTATCTTTGATGAGTGACCATTAGCTCCAAGCTACTTTGGCTCCTCGCTTAGCAACCCCCTTTTCTGAGTCTAAAAGGCACATCTGCTCACGCCATTCCCCTGGAGAGACTTTACAGGTTTTATGGGAACTTGTTCTTATCTGTGTTTGAAGCCTGGTGTTTCTAATCTAATCTGTGACAATGAATAGACATAAATAAAACACAAGAAGTATCAGATAGAAAATAAAATGTGCAGAATTAATATAGCATGATGCCGTCAGTGAACCTGGTTATAAATGAGCATCCTGCAGAGAGTAGCCTCTAAGCTTTCTCTCATTCATCTTCAGTTCCAAATATTCACACTCTCGTGGAATACCCCTCCTTGAATGTGAGCTGGATTTATCGACTCACTTCTGCTGAACCAAATGCAGTGAAGTGATGGGGTATCAGTTCTGAGATTAGGTTATGAAAAGACTAGGGCTCTGCTTGGGTGCCCTCTCCTGTTCTTTTGTCATGATCACTCTTAAGGTTGCCAGCTATGGAGACACACACGGCAAGGAACTAATGTCTATGGCCAATGACAGGTAAGGATCTGACAACCAGACTGAGCTTAGAAGAGGCTCTTTATGGTCAAAGACTGAGATGACAGCAGCCCTGGTCCACAGCTCAGTTGCAGTCTTGTGAGGCACTGACCCAGAGGCACTTAGCTTTGCCTGGATTCCCAATTCACAGAAACTACATTGCTATAGTATCCACAGAAACTACAGAATTATATATTATTTGTTGTTTTAAGCTGCTATGTTTTTAAGTATTTGTTATGCAAGAATAGACAATGAATTTAGATTTGCGTATCTGGAATTGATACTTTTTGTTATTTACCATAACAAAAATTTAAAATGTGAGAGTAGCTTTGGATTGGGCAGGAGGCTTTGAAGAGAGTTTTAAAATTTAAGATGCCTGGACCTGACTATTCATAAGATTTTAGAATATGAGGATGTTAGAGATGAGGACTCGCACAAAAGTGAAGCAAATCTTATTGAAAACTCAGAGGAAGAGGATGCTTGGTAGGTATTGGCAGAGTATTAGGCAATATTGCTGTGGGAAGTTGCATGGAATTCAGAAAACCTGCCAAAAGAATTGGGTGATATAGTGAAGGGGATTTTAAAACACAATTTCAAAGATGCCACCTGGTTTCTTCTTGCTACTTATAGTAAAATGCAGATGAAAGAGAGAGTGAGGCAGAGATGAGGACTAATAAACAAACAACAACGACGACAAAAAGCCAGAACTGGATGGTTTTGAATATTCTCAGCCTTTCCATGTAACAAATATGCTAAAAATAAAGAAATGGCTTCAGAGCAAACATCATATCCAGGGTAGTGCCAGAAAATTGTGGTTGAAAGATGAAGCTAATGGTATGACCATGAAACTCACGTTCAAACCTCAGAAAGCTCAAAGGTTTTGCCCCAGAACTTTGTTCCATCACACAAAAGGCCCTTAGAGAGAAGAGGAAGTGCCTCACAGATTCTTTCAATTAAGCAATAGAGCCACTAGGATAATTAAGGGCATTGTCCCTCAGCCATCATGCAAGGAACCCGATGTAGAAATGGGCTTATTTAAAAGAGTTCTCTAGGTGCGGCTTTTGTGTATACCTCTTGAGATACATAAGTGTCTCATTAAGTTTTTCAGAGAATTACAGGAGCAGAGAAACTACTAACATGGGGTGAAAGAAAGCTAGTACTAAAATGATTTGGGTTCCTATAATTCTACTGGCAAGAAGTGAGCTGGGAAAGCTACTCATCTGGAAAACAAACAATACTCAGAGGGTGAAACTAGGAACTAGGAGGGTAGAGGTAAGAAACTGGAGAATTATTTTCAGGTCTTGAAATTAATCAAGGAAATTCCGTTATTTATACCTGATGGGATTTCAGAACTACTATGGACCAGTAACCTCTTTGTGATATGTATTTTACATTCTGACTATGGTATTTTAAATGTATGTGGCCAAGAGGAGCAGACATTATCTCCTCAGTTTCCTCGTTTAACAGATCAAGAGAAACCATACTCAATTAGCTCTATTTAAGGAGCTATGCTTAAGGAGACTCATTTATATCAAGACCTGATTTAAATGATGAAATTCTGTACTTTTAACTGCTGCTATGGAGTTGGCCTTTTGGAAACCTTGGGATTGAGTGCATTTTGCACAAGGAAAGGACATGATTCTTTGGGATCTTAGGACAGATTAGTATCTGCAGAATATAAGATGGCTGACATCCACTTCCTCGTGTTCACACCTTGGTGTAATCTTTTCTCCTCAAGTGTGCATGAGACTTACTGCCTGGTTTCCAATGAACAGAATACATCAGAAATCATGATGTGTCACTGCTGAAATTAGGTCACAAATTCATTTTCATCCCAGGGATACTTTCTTCCTCTCTTACTGTCTCACACTGAAGGAAACCAGCTGTCTTATTTTAAACAGCCCTAAGAAGAGACCACCTCAGCGGAGCGGGGAGACCCCAAAATACATCTCTCTGGAAAATATCCAATGAGTTCCTGAAGTCTGTCTACAGCTACATAGGGGATGTCGAAAGGGGCTCCTGCCCCAGTATCACTGTAGCATGTGTTGATGTCTGGGGGTTCATTTGTGGGTGACCCTAAGATAGAAATACTAACCAACCATTCTTGACCCACAGAAATTGTGATATAATAAATGTCACAAAGTTATGGATAATCTGTTACATAGCAGCCTACAAATCATTCAGCATACCTGAGAATATGTTTAAGCTGAGATATACATTGTAAGGAGACATCTAAGGAACCATCCAGAGAAAAGCGTTCTAGAGAGAGTTTATAGCTGATGTAAATATACCTGAGTACTTAAAACACAATGCTTTCAGAATCAAAGAAAAGGCTACATGGTTCATGCAATGGGAGGAAGTGAAAATGGTATGAAGTGAGGTTGAATAGTTAGGGAGAGGTCAATTAGTTCAAAGCTATAAAGGCTAGGGTCCTAAATCTGGATTTATCACAAGTTTGGTGAAAAGGCAGCGACACATTACAGAAGGACAGGAATTTGTCTTAAAATTTTTACTCTTGCTTCTTTTAGAGGATAGATGGGGCCAGGGAGGGGAGCAAAGAGAAGAAGGTCAGTTGATGTAGAGATTCTTTAGAAAGCTGTCGCCTAAGTCCTAGAGAGAATGATGAAAACTCAGAGTACACTTTTGCAAATGTAGAACAGAAAGGTTCCACGCTTTGTATGGAACCAGACTAGATCCCAAATGGCCAGGGAAATGTTGTGAACTAAGTAATAGGAATCATTTGATCAGACTTCAAGTTATGCACATGCTATAAATCTATAGTAACCAAAACAGCATGATACTGGCATAAAAACAGAGTCATGGACATATAGACCAGAGTTGAAATTATCCTCATTTCCCATCTGATTTTTTACAAAACAATAAAAATATATACTGGGGAAAACAATCCATGCTCAATAAATGGTTCTGGGATACCTGGACAGCCACAGGTAAAAGATTGAAACACAATTTTTTTTTTAAAATCTTTTAGCACTCACAAAAATTAACTCATAATGCCTAAAAGACTTAAACCTAAGGCAGGAAACAATAAGATTCTAGAACAAAATATTGAAAAAAACTCATGTAGATATTGGCCTAGACAAAGATTTCATGAAGTAGACCTTAGAAGCAATCACAGCAACAACAAAAACTAATAAATGTCACCTGGTCAAATTAAAAATCTTCTGTACAGCCAAGGACACAATCAGAAGAGCAAACAGACAACCCACAGAGAGAAAATTTTTGACTATAGTGTCACAGAAGTGCCAGGTGCCATAGATGAGCCTGGAAAAAAAGAAACATATCAAGGGCCCACAGAAGGTTACTGACTTTGCATTAGTTATCTCCATACCGAGTGATTTCTTTCTTTGGGCTTTTTTTCAACTACCTTCAATCAAATGCAGACACTCTATTTTATATTCTTCAGAAATTTCCACTTAAATCCACATGTGACATCTGTCCATAATACTAATTAGCATGAGGATTTCAATGTGGTCTAGAAGGAGGGAAACATTTACTACTGTACTGTTTGAGCACTTAATCATACATGAGCTTTCAAAGACTCCAGTCGAATCTACGTAGGCCACCATTTGGTGGTGTAGGCTTGAGTATTTTCAGATGTTTCCATTTCATTTAGTGTCATTTCTTCAGAATAATCGTCACTCAACTGTTTCTCATTAAGCCTTAGTTTGTAGGTTGGAGAGATGATTGAGCTTGATTCCATTCTTTTTGTTTTTGTTTTTGTTTTTTTGCAGCTTTGACAAAATCAGAAGCAAATTTATTTTCTTTCTTATCTTTAAAATGGTTCTCTGAAACATTAATACTGTGTGTTTCTTAAACAGTGTCATTGGAAACTTGTAATTTATCTTTTCTAGAATAAGAGCACATTATGATGTCAAACTCCTTTGAAAATATATTAATCCCTTTACTAACCAGGGATGACTTTCTTATCTTCCTGTTGCAATTTAGTGATTAACTTTCAATGCCCCCATTAGGCTTTCAAATATGCACCTATAAAGGAAGTATTTTGATTTTTGTTTCAAATGTCACTTAACATACTTCCTAAAATTTAATTATAATCAATTTCTTGTTATTTTTTCTATAATCATAATAGTTTTAATGTTGAAGTACTGTAGAAAATAAGTACTATTATCATGGCAATAAAATTATTGAGAAGCATTAAATGTAAAGTTCCAATTAGCATTATGATGACATGTCTAAGTAAGATTTTCCTGAAAATTAAATTGGGGTATTCATAACAATTTTTAAATATTGTACTCTCACATCAATGTAATATTCACCAAAGAAAAATCTAGAAGTAGGTGACTTCTTGGATCTTTTGTAAGGAAATCTAATTATTGCAGTCATTCCTTTCTAGTTCATTAATTTATTCATTCAGTGAATATTTTGAAATATCTATGACATTTAAAGCATATTTGTAATTAAACGAGGCATATAATTATGGAGGAGTTTTAAAAGCATTATTTATGAATAAATATAAAATATAAAAATATTAATCCTCAACAAAGGAAACATAAAATTGTGATGACTGTGGAAAATGGAGAGAAGCTGTTATGGTGAAATAAACAGGGCACCAAATTACAAATCTAGATTCAGACCTCAGGCATTGTCTCTTTGCTGTATACACAGAGAGCACACAGAGGGCACCAAACTGTGTACACATTTTAGGAGATGTTATTTATGTATTACTTCTTGAAGTTCAATTGGAGGTGCTATTACTGGTCAAGTGTACCTGGACATGCTATGCACATCCACTACACCTGGAATTTGTACACTTTTGGGGAATAATTGATTTTATTCTAACAAGGCCTCTTAAAATGTGTATACATTTTTTGGTGTGCTCTCTCTCCCATCCTCCCTTCAGCCCTCCCACTCTCCTGTGTGTGTGTGTGTGTGTGTGTATACATATATATTCACACGCACATAAATAAGCTTTTCCAAGTTTCAGCTAACTTATCTGTAAAAGTAATTAAACAGTAATATAAGTTATCGATAAATAGTGTGGACTATAATTATTGTTGTTATTAGCCAGATAATTTACCTACAGCATATTAAAAACCATACAAAACATTAGTGTCCATATTTTTCATATATGTGAAGAAAAAAATAATTTAACTGACCATCAATCAGTGTATAAAATAGGATTAGAAATCAAGTTTGTCAGAAGCTAAACCCACACTTACATTGCCCAGTACTACAAAATATATTAAAAATGGTCAGAGGTACGTCTCTTATTCTTTACTACACATTTCTTCTCTGGTTTATCTAACTTTTTACTATTAAATAGATAGTTAAAACTTGGGTCGTTGAGTCATACGTAAATTAGATTATCAAACGTTCTCACTTGTGTAGACTTCTAAACAATTTTAAAGTAGTACTTAGAAAAATCCTAATTTCCTTTTGCATATCTACTATATACACAGTATTATATGTATAATTTTTCATATTTATAAGAACAAAGACAGTGTATAATTTCAATGTAATATTTATCATCTATGTCATAGATTTATATACATGAATTAAGTAACAGTTCATGGTGCTCTTTTCTTTTTCTTTCTTTTTTTTTTTTTTCTTTGAGACAGAGTGTCACTCTAGTGCCCTTGGTAGAGTGCAGTGGCATCATAGCTCACAGCAACCTCTAACTCCTGGGCTTAGGTGATTCTCTTGCCTTAGCCTCCTGAGTAGCTGGGAGTACAGGCACCCGCCACAACGCCGGGCTATTTTTTGTTGCAGTTTTGGCCGGGGCCAGTTTTGAACCCTCCAGCCTCAGTATATGGGGCTGGTGCCCTACCCATTGAGCTACAGGTAGAAATGCTGTTTTCTATCTAAAAACAACAAATGTTCCCAGCTTGTACTTTTACTGTTCTCCCACTGTCAGTGATGGTTATATATATAGCTTTTTACCGCTGTTGTTAAAATCATCAACAGATCATGTACCTTATTCTGTTCCTAAAGTTAATTAACTATAATTTCTTAATTTTATGTTATTAGGTCTTATTTTCAAACTTTTAAGTTACGCCTTCTTAGGTACCAATGTCACCAAGTCTTTTTTAAAGACTTTTGAAACATCGAACTACACTGATTCTTTAATTCTAATCTTTTCTAAATTTATCGTGAGGATTGTATTTCATCCTGTAGGCAATAAACCCAGCTCATATTGATGCATGTTGACTCAAAAGCCACAGGACCCCATTTTAATTTTAAGATACTTTCTCTAATTTTTCATTTCTTCAAGAGAATAATATATTTATTTAATTCCTACTGTTCATTCTGACAGCTTTTACAAGTGAGCAAGAAACACAGTGAATGTTTACTGTACCATTATCATTTATTATTTTCATTTCTTTCATGCATCTCAAATTTTCTTTCCCACACAAAATATATTTTAATATATCATATCCCATTTATGTAATATTTATAACAAAGTATGATTTACACTTTTGTAATCAAAAAATTAGACAATGTAAAATATTTGCTTTAATTTCATGTCCTTTCTATGAAAAAAGAAAATGCACTTTGCTGAGTTGTATGCCTATTAATTTTAAAATATTTGTATATTATAGCTGTGATTGACTCAAAAAGTACCCTAACATGATATTGCTATGCGATTAATTCCTTAACTATTGTTTTTTAAGGAGATTCTACTAATGTGCCTGAAAAATAGATTCCATAAATGAATATGTTTGACATGTTCCAAAGCTCCCCATAGAAGATATGTGTTTAAATAATGAAGATTCTAAGAAATTCTGAAGTATAGAAACTTGGGATTTTTCTATTTGTTTAACACACTCATTTCAAATAAATGTGAACACGGAACACTTTTTGAATTATATCTACTTGGGAAATGCTGCCTAATAGACCATCAGGCATAGGCAGTAGCAACCCAGGTATCTCATTTCCTGCACGCATACTACATGAATTAGAGAGAGCTAATTTTCAAAGGAATTAAACAACAGAATATTTTTGTCATAAAATATGTAATCTCAAATATTTTATGCTATTGTGATATGAAGACCTGTGCCAAATAGTAAATAAATTTGAATAGTAAAATCTTTACTTAGAAGAAGAATGTAAGGGATTTTAAGATTTGGCTAATAATCCTTTCTAGGCTAGCAAGTCTATCATGATTTGTCCTTAAGCTTTCTGGGTAGACTATGTCACAAACCTTTCCACTTGGCTGATGGAAGAATGACAACATTTTTCTGCTGGCCATGTGTCTTGGACTAGTTATGAAGGGAATATTTTTCAGGGAACATGAAATTGAAGTTTTCACAAAATTGAGGAACTTCAGGTCAGCTAGAGAAATTGTGTGAAGTACAAAACTGCCAAAAAATCTCATTTAGGAAAAGTAGATAATAACAATAATTGCTACCAGGGGTTCAGTGTTCACCATGTGCTGGACAGTGTTCCAACAAGTTAGTGATCAAGGGAAAATTGAGAAACTTCCATGAGGGCTGATACTGATAAAGTATCACACTGTGTTTGCTTCATGCCATATGAAACATGGCCCTTGTTTGTAACTACTGGTCCAGAATGATATTCTTACCTTAGATGTAATTAAGTCTATTAAGTAACTCAGCACTTGTCTTTACCTGAAGATATAACGGATTGGGAGAAGGAGAAAGAAATGATAAGAATTTTTGAAGATTCTTTCTACATTAGAAAATTATTTTATCTATTTCAAACCACATGACATGTAACTCTGATATATCACATTTTGTTGTAATAGAGAAATAGTAAACAGTGTCACAATTGTATTACGGGAATTAAGAGAATTCATCTCTTTTTCTCCCTGCCAAGAACCCAATTTTATATCTGTATCACTCTTGAACTAATAAGTAAAAGAAGATTTCGCTGAGATATCTCATTATTCCTTCCATCTCCTATTTGGATCACTAACCATTTATTATATTTGTCCATTGCTAATGGGATTTCTTTCCAAAAATTTTCTGAAATTGAGTTTTTCCAAAACACTACAATTTTTATTACTTTCAAAGTTATTTTCAACCTTTTTGAAACTTTACTTCATCTGTTATAAGGAGCCAAAGTCTTATATCTGGAAAACGTCTATCCATGTGACATTTGAGGAAGTGTGCGAGGCCACAGTTCCAATATTCTGGAAAACAAATTCTGCTTGTCTAATTTTAATGTAATATGCTACATATTGTTGAATCTACCTTGGATGATGTTCTTGTCAGATGCAGAGTAATAGGCTTCTCTCACATTAAACTTAAACCTTGATTTGCAACTGTACAAACTATCAAGTGACATTTTGACCGGTACCTCCCATAGTCTACTCATAAAATCTGAGCATAGTATGAGCTATAACCTGACCTCACCACTTCTTAATGGACTTGCTGTGGAGAGGTCATTTATCCTCAGCCAGTTTCCGTTCTCTCATTTGTAAAACGAGGCTGTTACTTGCCACGTATAACTGGGGTTGACACGAAGGTTGACTTGATGGGGCTTTGTACATTCTCAGTGCTTTGCAAACTCAAAAGAAGTGTACACAAATGTATTGGTCTGAAGCAATAGTTACCTTTCCTCAAGTAATAAATTTCAAACATAACAATAGTGGGAAGTGTCAGAGGACTTTTTAAAATTTGTTCTAATCCTAGGATTCTAACAAAACTCTAGCAGAAGGTCTATGTAGTTCACATGATCTATTTAAAGTAAAATACATCTTAGATTTTCTGAAAATAAGCAAAAGCCATAGGCAGGCTGAAACATCATCAATTTAACAACTGACTTTTGTTTTCTTAATATTTGTGTCTTTTCCATCTTAAAAAAATTTAAATTTATTTTCAATCTTCTATATTCTAATTTAAATTTATTTAAATTTTTTAAGATGAGAAGCTTGTATCTTCTTCTAAAGCCCAAAATCATAAAAACTTCTATTGGCTGGTTATTATTCATGATCAGGCACTTTCCTGTAATTTCTAATCCAGGGTTCCCTAAATTCTGGAATACCAACTAGAAGTGAGCTCTATGTAAATACCATTCTGGGACAGCAAATGTCTTTCTATGAAAACTTCCTTTTGAATAAAAACCACAACATATTTTTCTTTAAAGCAATTTAACTGAAATGAAACATGACTGTTAGAGAGGACACAGGAAAATTTTATCTTTTGGTAAGTTGAATTTTTATAAGTTATAGTTTTTAAACATTTATGAAGACTCAATAACTTAAGTGATTCCTATTGGTATGTTTTTTCTAAATTAATTTATCTGTGCTGTTTATAATGCATTATTAGTCTGTTTCAGCTGCCATAACAAAATATTGTGGTTTGGGTGACATAAACAACAGATATTTATTTTCTCAGTGTTTTGAAAGTTAAAAGTTCAAGATTAGGCTGTTAACAGGATTAGTTTCCAGCGAGGACTCTCTTCCTACGTGGTAGACAGCTGTTTTTCTATGTGCTCACATGATTTCTTTCTACACACATAGAAAGAGAGAAATAGTAGGCTCTTCTGTGTCTCTTCTCAGAAGGACACTAACCCTGATGACTTCGTTTAATCTTGTCTATTTCATAAGTGACCCAGTCTTCAAATACGGCCACACTGAGTGTTAGAGCTTTAACATATAAGTGTGGGAGGAAAACAACCATTTAGTTCATAACACATAGGAATTCAACACCAAACTATACTTTGTATTTTTCATTTAACATGTTCTTATTAATCAATCAATCTTCTATATTCTAGGCATTTTACTAGATTCCAATAAAAAAAAAAATCAAATCATGAGGTCTTAAGAAACCCCCATTCAATGATAATGATTTCTACATAAACAAAGGTGAAAGCTATGAAAATTATCTCCCTTGAATATAATATTGAAAACATAATTCACATAGATGAATTCTAAGGTAAAGAAGAATTCAATCATCTACAATGGGGTTTATAAAAGTAGACTTGTACTTCTATCTAGGATAGAGTAATAGGGATTCTCCTACCTGAAACAAATACAAATCAAGAAAAATATATCCAATTATGGTTTGATAAGGCAAGATTGTGACTTCAGAGAAATAGAGGACTAATAATAGACAGGTGAGGCTCTGATTTCCCCAATTATTGCCTAAAGAGAATGCCCAGATTATGATACAGGGAGCAAGAACTCAAGCAAAGTCTGGCAGGTTTGGGTTCATCTCTCTGGGTTCTATAGATGCAACTGAGAATCTGGAAAGTACAGGCAGCTTGAGATCACAAAACAGAGTAATGAAAAGGAGGCAATTTCAGAGAGAGAGAGAATGTCAAAGAATTTCAGAGATATCTCTTCAGTCATCAGCAGAATACTGATCCCATCATATGTAAAGAAATGATCCAAGCTTAGAGGGAAAAATGAAAAAGAATTCAATGGAACAGTGTTTAATGCTCACTCAGACACTGAGAATAGTACCTTTCCAACAGGGAA
Organism: Arctocebus calabarensis; assembly: GCA_963573935.1. Lineage (NCBI taxonomy): Eukaryota > Metazoa > Chordata > Mammalia > Primates > Lorisidae > Arctocebus > Arctocebus calabarensis. The sequence goes on along the minus strand of CAUYON010195662.1, from coordinate 8,497 downwards.
ACTAGAAAACCTCTTAATTCATAAGCCAACTTGTAGAATACTTAGAAATGTGGGCATACAGTAATCAGTAGTAGACATAATGAGTTCTAGGCACGAGGTGAGATGCAGCTGTGGTCCAATCTAATACATTTTAACAGTGAGACCCAAAGGATTGAACAGTCTTCAATTTAATTTTATATTAAGACAAAACTGAATAACATTTATATGAATTCAAAAATATCCAGAATCTAAACATGACCAATTTACTTTGACTGGTGCCCAAGGAAACATTACTTGATGTGCAAAACAAGAAAAGATGATGCTCCACAATGAAGACAAAATCAATAAATCAACCCTGACCCAGAATAGACACAGTTGTTGGAATTAGCAGACAAGGAAATTAGCAGAGTCATTACACTGCATTCCTTTTGTTAAATCATTTGAGTAGAGAATAAAAAGTATTTTAAAAGACCTTCACCAAACTTATACCAGTAAAAACTTAAAAGACTGAGAGGACAAAACAGAACAACTGAGAGTAATTAACTGCTACAGTTTAAATGTGTCCACCAAAGTTCATGTGTTGAACATTTAATTTCTAGTGCGACAGTGCTGAGTGGTGGGGCATTCAAAAGCTACTTAGGTCACCTCTTACTAGATGGATTAATGCTGCTGTCATGGGAGTGGCTTAGTTTTGTTAGTTATTGAGGGAGCAGGTTTCTGATAAAAAGAATAAGTTGGGTTCCCTTAACTCAACTTCTTGTGAATAGTCTCTTACACTTCACCTTCTGCCATGAGATGATGCATCGAGAAGGCCCTCACCAGATGCTGACATCTTGCTATTGGACTTTACAGGTTCCAGAGGAATAAATGTCTTTTGTAAATTGCTAAGTCTCTGGTATTTTGTTATAGTAACAGAAAATTCATTAAGACAATGATAGACTAAATACTGTCTATAAAAAGGATAATTCAATTAAAGATGTAACAACAGAACCTATTCAAAATGAAGCACAAAGAGAAACAAAGATGACTAAAACAACAAAAAGGCCAGTGAACTACGGGACAATTTCCAATAGACTCTTATATGCAATTAGAAACTAGAAAGAAGGGGTTGAAAAAATAATGGTCAAAAACATTTCTAATTTGATTAAAAATCCAAGAATACTGATGAAACTTAAGTACACACACACATATAACACAAAGAAAATTACACTAAGGTCAATCATAACATAATTGGTCAAAAATAGTGACAAAGAAACTCTAAAACTAAGAGAGGTAGAGGGACATATTACCTACCCAGGAACAATAGTCTTACAGATTTATCTTCTTATTGTAAGATTGCAACTAAAAAAGAAAAGAGAAATATCCTTAAAATATGGAAATAAAAATGTGTCAGTGTAGAATCTTATACCAAGAAAAAAAAAAACTTCTTAAATTAAGGCTAAGTGAACATTTGTTTGACATGCAAAAGATGAAAGAATTTATCATCAGAAGCCGACCTATGGGGCATATTGCAAGGACACAATTCAAATCCGTCAAGAATAGAACATAAATGTCTTAACACAATAATTAAGTAAATGAGGTGACAGTTATGATGAATACTGTGATGTAAGTATTTCAAATTGTATAAAAAATCAACACATTGTACCCCACAAATGCATAAATGTATTCATGATCTATGTGTATATGACTTAATAAAAGGAAAAGAAAAAGAAGACTAATGCTACAAAAAGTAAAAATCTCTCAGTGAGATGAGAAAGTGCATCTAATACAAAAGAAGTTCAAACAGGAAATCAAAGAAAAAAATGAAAATATTTTGAGTAGAATGAAAATCAATACAAAAATTTGGAAGGTGCTGATAGAGCAATACCTGGTTGGGGAAATGTATTTAACCTTCTCTTCCTATATTGGAAAAAGCAAATGTCTCAAGTCAATGACCTGATTCTACCTTAAAAAGAAACTAGAAAATGAGGAACAAATTCAAATCAAAGTAAGAAGAAGAAAGGGGAAAATATCAAAGAAATGCAACAGAAAAATCAAAGAGAAAAATCAAAGAAATACAACAGAAAACAATAGAGAAAAATCAATGAAACCAAGCAAGTTCTTTGAGAAGATCAAAAAATCAACAAATCTTCAGCTACACTGACCAAGAGAAACGAAAAAGACAAAAATTTCTCATGTCTGAATTGAAAGAGGGAATGTTAGTACAGACTTCACAGATATTAAAAGCCCCACGAGGGAATATTATTTAAAAACTTGATGTCAGTAAATTTGACATTTTAGATGAAATGGTCAGATTTCTTGAAAGATTTAGCTCACTTACCAAGCTCACTCTTAGAAAAATAGGTAGCATAAAGAAAACCCATACCTCTTAGAGAAACTGAGTATGTGGCTCCAATCTTCTCACAAAGACAATTCTAATCTCCAGTTGTTTCATTGGTAAATTTCACAAAGTAAAAAAATGAACAAATTATATCAATTATCTAAAAACTCTCCCAGAAAAGTGAAATGATAGATTACTTTCTAGTTCATTCTCTGAGGCCAGTATTACTCCAATACCTAAACCAAACAGGAAGATTACAAAAAAATAAAACAATGCATCGTACAAACAAAGAAGGGAAAGTTCTAAGCAGAATATTAGCACACCAGGCGCAATGTTTTCCAAGAAAAACTCATCATTAGCAAGTAGGACTTAAATCTTCATATGCACTAAAGAGTCATTTAACATTCAAAGCTTACCACATTCCCAAACTAAAGTTTGGCACCCTGTGATCATCTCAAGAGGTAGAAAGAAAGTATCTGACAAAATTATCTTCTTATTGTAAGAAGATACAAAATTAAATATATATTCCTGATAAAAACTGTCAATAAAAGTATGAATGTAGGAGAACTTTCCAAACCCTACAAAAAGCATCAATGAAAAACTTACAGTTACATCATACTTAATAGTCAAAGATGTATTTCCTCCCAGGATCAAGAACAACACAGACATTTTTAGTCTCACCATGTTTATTCAATGTAGTGCAGAAAGTTAAAACCTGTGCATTACAGTGAGAGGAAAAAAAAAAGAATGAAATTCATCCAGATTGGAAAAGAAGTAAAAGTGTCTTCAAAGATTGCATGATCATCTACACACAAAAAAATAACAGATCCTGCAAAAAAAAGCTGACAGAACTAATAAATGAGAAAGCTTGCAATATAAAAAGTAATTTTTTTATTAAATCACAGCTGTGTACATTAATGCAATCATGGGGTACACTGAGCTGGTTTTAGATACAATTTGAAATATTTTCATTGAACTGGTTAATGTAGTGATTGAATTTCTATATCTAAGAAATCACAAAATGTTAATGTTGTTTGCCTTCGTATTAAAACTTATAAAAATGCTTATTAAATCTGACAAAATATGGTAAGATCTGAACATTGAAACTTTCAAAACATTCATGAGAGGAATTAAGGCTGGCCTAAACAGATGGAATGGTATGTATAGTTTTCAATAGACTACATTGCTAAGATGTCAACTCCCCCCAATAAATTACTCGTGATACCAATGAAAATTCTAGCAGCTTTTTATTTGTTTTTGTCAAACTCGATGAGCTGATGCTAATGTTCATCTGGAAATTCAAATGAGCTAGAAAAAAACCAAACAACTGTGGAAACAGAAACAAAATGGGGGAACCACCATGACCTTATTTTAAGACACACTACAAAGCTAAAGTAAGTGGACTAGTGGCATGAATCAGACAAATAGAGCAAAGGTATATAATAGAGTCTGGAACCAAAGCTACATAGAGACCAAAAATTGATTTTGTACCCAAGTGCAAAAGCAATTCAGTACAGAAAGGATAGTGCTTTCAAAAGATATCACTGCAAGAATGGAACGTCCACGTATTAAAAAAGAAAAAATAAAAGAACCCTGATCACTACTTTGTATCCTATGCAAAACTCAAATCAAAATGGAAAATAGACCTAAATGCAAAGCCTATAACCATAAAACTTTTAGAAGAAATCATAAGAGAGAATTTTTTCACCTTGAATTATGCAAATATTCCTTAGATATGACATCAAAAGTGCATTCCAGAAAAATGCATAATAAATGAGAGTTCATCAAAATTAGAAATATCACTACTTCAAAAGTCACCATTAGAGAGAATAAAAAAGATAAGCCACTGACTGGTAGAAAGCACTTTCAAATCATGTATCTGATGTAGGACTCATTTCTAGAATACACGATGGCTGACAATTAATTTCAAACTCATCCTAGAAAAAGTGCTACATTATTAAATATCACTACAGGCATCTCTGCAGCCCAACAAAGCAATGCAACAATGCCAGCACCTAGTTCACTCTTCAAAGAAATTTTGCAACTCTTTTCCTGGAATGCTCAGCACAGCACAGTACACAAGAACAGTAATGAATAACACTCAGCAAAACACTGCCACGCATTCACAAAAACACAGCTGTGAGACACTGACATGCCAAGGTCATGGAATTACCAACTTGTTTCTACAGCGTTGCCAATGTAGATGCATGGTGATAAGTTCATGACCTTAATCGTTGGACTTTTATGAGAGTAGCTCTGATCATCACTCTAGAAAGAGTTCCAAAATTGCTTTGAAGGGTGGATTCAAAGTGCTGGCATAGGTGCATAGCTCCTCAAAGGGAGTATTTCAAAGGTTACCATAGTGATATTCAGCAGTGAGACATATAGCACTTTGTCTAGATTGAGTTTGGAAATGTAATTTTCCAACCTCATATAAACAACTTGGATGCTCAACAATAGGAAAACAAACAACTCAATATAAATGTTCAAAATATTTCAATAGACCCTTCCCCAAATACATATGACAAGTTCACAAGAAGATACTCAACATCATTTACCATTAGGTCAATTAAAAGCACAACTAGAGAGAAAAAAAAAAAAAAAAACTAGCAGATTCAAAATGTTGGTAAGGAAGTGGAGCAACTATAACCCTTAGAAAGCTGGTGCCAATGTAAAACAGAACAATTGCTCTGGGAAACAGTTTCATAGTTTCTGAAATACAGAAACTTATACCTATCAGGTGATCCAGACATTCCCTATACAGGTAATTATCCAAGGGAAACATAAATACATGTTCTATGCAGAGGTGAAGGTTTGTAAATTTGTCATATCCAAACTATTGGAAACAACCAAAATTTTCTTCCAAAAGATAGTCTTATACAAATGATATTTCTATGCGCTAAAATAGAGCACCCCAAAAGTTGTCTTAATGTTGCCAGGCAGAGGAGAATGGGAAATTGTAGCTTAATGTACTTTTATTTACAAAATGTTCCGTATAAATTTTTTTAATAATTTTATTGAATCATAATTGTGTAGATTGGTGCAATCATAGGGCACAATGTGCTTCATATACAGTCAGAAATATTTTGATCGTACTGCTACAGAGAGCCTTCATGGCATTTTCTTGATCGCTATATAAAGACATTGATACTCTACCTTTAATAAGTTTCACCAGTACCCTGCTAAGATGTACCATAGGTGTGTTCCCACTAATTACCCTCCCTCCACCCATCCTCCCCCCTCCCCTCCTAATTTCTAGCTTTCATAAGAAGGCTAAAACCTAATTATAGCACAAGAATACAGGGAAAAGGGAAAGGGAGAGGAGGGGAGGGGAGGGGGAAGTATAAAATTTTATAAAAAGTTGGTCAACATACACCAAAGCTAGCGGTGCGAGCCCAGACCTGGCTTGCTAAACAACAATGACAACTACAACCAAAAAATAGCCAGGCATTGTGGCGGGCTCTTGTAGTCCCAGCTACTTGGGAGGCTGAGGCAAAAGATTCACTTATGCCCAGGAATTGGAGGTTGCTGTGTCCTGCACTCTACCAAGGGTTACATAGTGAGACTCTGTCTCAAAAAAAAAGTATGTACTGTAAGATTCCAGTGTCATAAAAATTTATAAAATAGACAAATCCATCTTGGCACAAAGAAGATCGGTAGTGGCCTTGGGATGGAATCAGGAAGCAAGGAGATAGAAGAAAGGATCACACAGGTCACATCTATACGCTACAAGCATTTTTTTTTTCCTTTTTTGAGACAGAGCTTCAAGCTGTCACCCTGGGTAGAGCGCTGTGGCGTCACAGCACACAGCAACCTCCAAATCCTGGGCTTAAGCGCTTCTCTTGCCTCAGCTTCCTGAGTAGCTGGGACTACAGGAGCCAGCTACAACCCTTGGCTAATTTTTGGTTGTAGTTGTCATTGTTGTTTGGCAGGCCCAGGCTGGATTCCAATCTGCCAGCTCTGGTGTATGTGGCTGGCGCCTTTGCCACTTGAGCTACAGGTGTCAAGCCATGCTGCAAGTATTTTTAAGTCCTTCCTTTCTGCGTACTATAGGAGGCCTGCTGTCTCTTTCAACTAATGTGCTGAATTGGCTTTGTTCCTATATGGTCACGTTCTCAAGATTTTGTCCTACACTCTGCTTAGAAGTACATGTACTATTGTGAGAAAGATGATGAGACATATTTCTTGGAAAACTCTGCTTATCTTATTTCAGTGGATAATGAGTCATTCACTGTCTTCCACTTAGGCAACTGCCTACAACCATGTGAGCACAATTGTACCTGAAGCCAAACAAACAAACAAACAAACTAAAAGAACCAGCAGCATAAAGCTTCATCAAGTAAGCTTATTCTTCCTCTGAATGAGTTAATGAGCAGCACGCTACTGGGGAACACTCCAGCCTCACAGATATCAGTGATGTACAATTCCAACAAAAGAGGTCTAATGTGCAGATGGCTGAAACACCAGTTTATCTGCCGTCTTTCGGGTTGGGATATTGGTTGTTACTTAATCCCTCACGTTTTGCTTTTCATTTCTTTCCTTTTTTCCTTCCTGACAATTTCTCTTGCTACTTTACATTGCAAAATTAAGAACTAGAATAGCATATTTAAAAATGTATATATAGTGAAAACACAAACACTTTGAGTTTTATGTTACACAGTTTGAGACGTGTAATTTAGATATGGGTCGCCACAAAACATCTACATCTTATTTCTATTTGCAATAGCTACACATTTTCACTGAATTCTTGCGAATTCTGATAGAAGAAAAATGTGTTTTACTTCTGTGTAAAGAAATTTTTATGTGATTCTCTGGACATTTGGAGAAAGCAGGGCAAGAGGAAAGCCTCTCTGGTTTCTGCTAAAAGGATAGTAATCCCTTACATTAATTTTTCAATGTAATCCAGGATTTAGGCACTCAAAAATACTTATTAAATGCCTCCTATATGGTAAGCTTTAAGATATATATTTCTTTTAGATACTTGTATTATTTCATTTTTGAAAATTCTACTCTTTTGATTTTTTTCTTAAATTAGATCACCGTAGTCAAACCATTTTTAAAGGGGGGAAAAAAAAACACTTCCACTTCCCCATAGAGGATGCCTTTCTCTTAATTTTTGTAGAAGATAACATTTATATATCAAAATTCAACCCATAATGTAATTATAAATCAAGAGAACATATTGTACTTGCTTTTCAAAATGCACAGAGTGGACTCTTGGAGTTATACCCATAGCTTAGAGTGGGGACCGAGCAGATCAGGAGTTTAACGGAAACAGGGACAGTTTAGCCAGTAAGTGTCTTTAAAATGAGGATTTTATTTTATGAGGATTTCTCTTGAGCCCTTAATTGCTCAATTTTAAACTGCCTTCAGCATTTCGCTAGGGTATTTAGAGCTGGAAGTGGGCCTTGAAAAACAGTTTTGCTTCGGGCTCAGAAGTACCTAGGAAGAGGCACAGCTGAGGACTGTGTGCTGAATCTATACTGGGAGCTCCAGGATACTGTTCCTCACAGTATCTGGCTCATTGTCTCTGTTCCATTTACTTTTGACTGATGAATATATTGAGGACTACTGCATCAAAGCCTTTGGATTAAAAACTTACAACTTTCTATAGACAAAACATAGTGTTCATGAAATTTGTTTTCAACATCTTTTATTACGTAGCCGTCCTTGCACCATCCCAGTACTCCAAGACTGCCTTTCATATACCAAGACTCTCAGTCAATCCCCTGCCTTCCAGCATCTCCCAATGTCATCCTGCACCCTCTCCCTCCTGTCCACTCATTGGATTGAGTAAGTATTATCAAGAACCTACTAAATGCCAGGTATTGTGTTTATAGCTTAGTACACAAATATGAATAAAATATGGCCACCTGTCTGGGGGGAAGAGAAAGTTACAGAGACTAAGAGTTATAATATAATAAATGTAGGGCAATGGCCTTGATATACACAAAAATAAAATTAAAGTGCAAAAGAAGAGTTTCAAGAGTGACTTCAAGAGTCAGGAAATGAACTCCAGAAAAGGTTATACCTAAATCTATTCTGAATAAGGGGTTTCTTTTTTTTTTTTTTTTTTTGTAGAGACAGAGTCTCACTTTATCGCCCTGGGTAGAGTGCTGTGGCATCACACTGCTCACAGCAACCTCCAGCTCTTGGGCTTAAGCGATTCTCTTGCCTCAGCCTCCCTAGTAGCTGGGA
>CAUYON010195658.1:0-42631 GCA_963573935.1 Arctocebus calabarensis | reverse complement strand
TATACCCTGAGACTAAAGGCCTAAAGGAGGAGATGGGGAAAGACTGGGAGAGAAACAGAGAGAGCTTCTCTCTCCCCACTGGAGTTCTCTCCCTCTACCAGGAGCTTTAGTGTTTTCTGTATTCTTTTCTGTGAATAGATTCTGCCTTACCACTGGGGGGTGAGGGGAAATAATGTAATGAAGAATAATAAAATACATGTTAATTGCATGTCAAAAAAAATGAACAAACATTAAATTAGTTGTTATAGTTGGCAAGAGTAAAAATGAAACCAGGGATGTGTTAGCCATGTTTAGTGGGATAATGGCATGCATGAATTGCTGTGCACAAATAGATAGAATGTTTTTCTGAAGGGACAGAAGGTGTCACTGATGACGAGAGTTCAGGGCAACCAGTAACAAGCAGAACAGAAAAATGTTGCAAAAATTTGTTGAATTGTGTGTCAAAATCATCAGCTGACTGTGAGAAACAGACCAAGTCAACACCACCAGGGAAGCAGGAAAATCTTAACTAGAAAATGACATGAGAGAAAGATGTGTGTGAAAATGGCCCACAGAGCTCACCGAGGAACACTATCGGGGGGGAGGGGTGTAGGCAGTAAGCAAATACTTGTATTGGAACGCCCTCCCTACTCACCTGAGCTACCTCCCAATTACATTTTCCCTACCCAAAAGTAAAGGAAATCTTGAAAGAAACACATGTTGATGACATTTAAGACATCAGGTAATGAAATGATAGTTCTGATGGACATTCTAGAAAAAGAATTCCAAAATTGCTTTGAAGTGTGCCCTAGGCACTGGTGTTAGGGAGTGCTTTGAAAGGACTGTAGTGATATTCAGCAAGGGAGTATGGAGCATTTTCTCTAGGATAAGTTCACCAACTGAACCTCAGACACTGTATGTCCTATGTTTTCATATGACGGGGCACACAGTAGGTTTGTTTCCACCAGTGTCACCACAAACGTGCAATATACTGTACTACAGTACCACTAGGTAGGTGGAATTTGTCAGTTCTGCTTTAGTCTTACAAAGCCACCATTATATATGCAATCCATTGTTGACCAAAACATTGTTATGTGGTGCATGACTACACAACTCTTCAAAGTTTTTGCTGAGAGAGTACTATTTCCTAAATCAAGTAGTTCTTTGGCACTCATATTTAATTTTGCTGTGTTCTGAGCTTCCATCATGATTGTCTGTCTTATGATGTATGGATCTTACCATAGTTAATATTCTACTTTTTTGGCTTCTTAAAGATTACAAGTTACATACATGTAGTCAGTCTCAATTATTTTCCTTTTCCTAGGATACTCCATTGATACGATAATATTTAAAAATGAATAGAGAGTGAAGTAAAAAAAAAAACATGCAGTTTATATGGGCTAATGCAGTCATCTGGGCAAACAGAAAATGCCTCATGAATTCTTAAATTGCCTAATTTATGATCACATTCTAATATAAAAATCACGTCAAACTACCGATAATAATTGAACAGAAATGTTTTACTGGTCAGATTTCTTTGAGCTTTTCTGAAATTGTCTGAGCTGTTCTTAAGATCAATAAACATTTTCCATGTGACTTAATGGGTATATTTTTATTATCAATTCATTGGGGCCTGCTATACCTTTTCCTCTTTAAAGAGCTCGCCAAGATACCATGCGGTCTGGCACTTACATGCTCTTTCAGATGATGGAGTTATATCAGAAGAGTGAAATCATGCTTGTCCTACACAAAAATCCTAATCTATTTCTATTTTTACTTGATTAAAAGAAGAAACTTTCTCCTTCATTAAGGGAGAAAATGTTTACTTCATTATTAATTCATTTCTTAATATTTTTATGACTTCAAGATAGGTGTTAAGTAGAAGAGGACTAACTGATTACTAAATATAGGATGTAAATCTATTATTTAGTTCCTGACAGACAAGACAATTGGGGAATGCATTTGACTTAAGGGGGCATTTTTCAGAGGAGTTTAAAGATTTAGTTAGGCAAAATTTACATGAAGGTCAGATTCTGCACAATCTTTTGCAAATGTATCACAATTTATTTTGATGGATTGCACTTGACAATTAATTAGGAACTTATGAATAAACATTAAAAGGTAGATTTCATTAAAGAAAACATGGTTCAGCCCTAAAAGCTCTATGCCTTTGGAATAATAACAGTGAGTGTAAAAGTTTCCCGACAGCTCAAAATATTTTACAAAAGTTCAATATAAGTAACTTCTACTGTAACAATTCTATAGCAGTTTTAAGTAATATGTATATATTTTTTCCAGCTTAGATTTTCAACTTTTTGCTTACCTCCTATAACATTCTTCTCCACTACTTTCCACTCCTGTACTTATGTTAGGTGGATAGTGAGGGATTCCAGCTCTTGCAGGGACATAGATGGAGACTCTGCCTTGATGCTGCCAGAGTGATTGTCCCATGTATGAATGAGGACAGGGTGGGCTCACAGTCTTGGTGCTGCCCCACAAATGCCTGTCCTACACAAATACCACACCTGGAGAAAGGAGATCAGCCTTGGGCCAGATAGTCTAGGCATATTAGGGTCTGGGAAGTGACCTAGAGTAACCTAAGGCTAATTATCATGTCATTAACTGTCCAAAGTACAGTCAATGGTGACATCTGAACCACACAAGGGCCTATGGTTCATCCAGACACTATGAAACAAGACCCCAGAACACAACCAGAACCTCTTGCTACCCAAGGGGCCCATTCATTGTGTGGCAAATGTGTCTCACTCTTGCTCTGAGAGCCTATCTTGTTCTTCCTCAATAAACTTTGTTCCATGCTTACCTTGCTTTCAGTGTAGCTGGCCATTCTTCAGTCAAGAGCACACCAAGAACCAAGGATAGAGAATTACTGATCTGACAACTTAACTTTCTTCTTATAAATGCACTATCTTTAAAGTTTTTAACTTTTACCATCTCACCACTAGACCACTACATCTTTGGCTTCTTTGCCTTAGGACCCCCCCATTCTAATACAATAGTTTAAAAATATTTTAAAGTAAAAAAAAAAGTTATATTGTAAAAGAACATAAAAACAAAGTATTCAAGGCTAAGATCATTAACCATATTTTTGTAAAACAAGCAACAGAATTTTAAAAAATGATGAGAGTCCTCTCAGTTAAAACTTTTTTTTTTTTAGAAAGTCTAAAAAAAACTCTTTTGCCCTGGGTGGAATACCATGGCATCATCATAGATCACAACAACCTGAAACTCTTGGCCTCAAAAGATACTCTTGCCTCAGCCTCCTGAATAGCTAAGACTACAGCACTCCCTACAACACCCGGTTAAGTTTTCTAGTGTTCCTCTTGCTCAAACTGGTCTGGAATTCTTGAGCTCAAGGGATGAACATGCACAGGCCTCCCAGAGTGCTAAGATTATAGGCATGAGCCATCCCACCTGGCCTCATTTAAAATTCATAAAGTGCACAAATTGAAAATGAACACTGAAGAATTAAGAATTAAAACAGTTGGCTTATGATTGTCTTGCTTCATTTGAGAGGGTGGTGGAACCTTTGGGGAGGCATGGGGAGGAAAGAATGTACAAATCTAGGCTAGTATCCTTGTCATCTGAAACTTTAGGTAATACACTAGCAATACTTGTTTGGAGATACAAATCCGTATCTATTGAATGAAATTACCAAGATGTTTCCTCTTCAAAAGATTTTATACTAAGTAAATCCAGAATCTGAGATATGGCTTGGCTTCCTGAGTAATATCATATAGGATGTACAATTGTCTGCAATGTAGAATTTCTAAAATTCTTCTTGTGGCAGATGACTTGCAGACCTAATTAGAAAGTTAATTTGTTTTTCTTGGCCAGATAGCACACATGTGATATGGGGAGACAGGACACAGGGCTTCTTCTCCATGTTTCAAATATCTGTAATTCTTCTGAGCCCCTTTAGAGACCAATAATTTGACATTATTAGCAAATGTAATCTTGGATTTGTATATTATCCTGATCCTTGATTCAGCTTATGCACTTGATATTTTGCAGAAAACCTACTTCATATTAATGAGCATGTTTACTTTCTACGTTGTAAAACAAGTATTTTATGCCTTCTCTTCCATCTTTAAACTTCTAATCCACCAAAAACATGACTTTACACGTGTATTCTCGGGGATATAATCAAGTGATTTTTCCATAATCTTACAATGAAAATATGTCAGCTACAGTAGAGTAAGAAATGTGTTAACATGTGGTATTTGTCCCTAGTTCCTGGCACAGATTTTCAAAACTCCTGGAAATTTCTCAAGTAATATGAATGTTTTTTGCTTTGGTTTGTTTTTTTTTGGCATTCAAAACAAGCCCCTTTTGGTCACACCTGGGTCTATGTCACTGAAGTGACTTAGGATAGCATTAAGATGGGGCTAGTTGTAAGAAAGACCAAGTGAAAAGAAGGTTAGAACATTCACTCTTACCTACCAACTTTAAGAAAGAGAAAACAAGAAATTATACTCTACACATACTCTGTCTCTAAAAAAAAAAAAGAGTCTCACTTTATTGCCCTGGGTAGAGTGCTGTGGCATCACACAGCTCACAGCAACCTCCAACTCCTGGGCTTAGGCAATTCTCTTGCCTCAGCCTCCCGAGTAGCTGGGACTACAGATGCCTGCCACAACGCCTGACTATTTTTTTCTTACAGTTTGGCTGGGGCTGGGTTTGAACCCGCCACCCTCAGTATATGGGGCCGGCGCCTTACTGAGTGAGACATAGGCACCGCCCTGTATACATACTCTTGAGTAGCAAGATTTGATGAGTTTCTGAGTGAGTGCATCCAAGTGCTGGTCAGAGGGCTCACCTTAATGCCATAGTACAGAAGTTCCAGAACTTTAGCCTATATATTTTTTCATCTGGCTGTTCATCTTTATCTTTTATATAATCCTTTATAATGAACTAGTAAAATATAAATAAAGTGCTTTTCTGAGATCTGTGAGTCTTTCTGGGAAATTATGGAACTTGGGGAATGGGTAGTGAGAACCTCCATGTAATGAACAGCCATTCAAAACAGTGGGTGATCTGGAGCTCCCATCTGAATTGGGACACTTTTGTGGCACTGAGCCTTTAACTTGTGGGCTTTAATGCAGGTATACAGTGTCAGAATTCAATTGAGTCATAGAGCAGCTACTTGGTGTTTCAGATAATTTGTTGATGCTTAAAAGAAAGAAAAACCATGAACGAACAAAACAAAACAAAAAACGATTTGCAAAAAGCACTGTGCTAACATTCCTTTTCCTCCTCTTTAAATGAATAAAACATTTTGGAACTTATATAAGGCTAACTCCTTATTGCTACTTAAATTTCTTATAAATGCACTATCTTTAAAGTTTTAACTTTTAACAACTCCTTTGTGTACTAGATTCAATATATTGCCATCACCTTGAGAATTTTATAATTATGTTCTCTCTCCTACATCAAAGTAACTTTCTCTACTCGGTCATTTTAATTAGCAAACAATATGGTCTACCAGTTCCTCTACTATGCTTTTACCTTCGCATTCACTACTTGCTCTCTCTCCCCTTACTACTAAACCAGCTCTCTCTTTTTCTAGAACACCCCATTGGAAGAGTTTTTTGTTTTGTAAAATCATTGTGGTCTATGAGTTCATGATAGTTTGTGCTTTGTTATTTAATTCATTGCTTAATTACTGTTTTCCTACGAATGATTATACTGTGGTTAATATGTTAGCATAGCAGTATTCCCAGATAGTTTTTTGTTTGTTGGGAGATTGGGCTTTGGGGGGGCAGAGTTAATACTTTACATGAAATATCTTATCTTATAACAGTGAAATTGCTTTCTCTTTTGTCTTGTGATATTTGAGGTGAAATTTAAGTTTTTGTGCAAGTAGTACTATTATGCCTATCTTGAGTGTCTTGCTTGTACTGTATCACATCATTCCTTTAATTCTTAATAAACTGTTCACTTGCTTAAAAAAAATGTTGTTGCAACCAGCTCTATCTCCTACTTTCTGGTTCTCCCTTAGTTAAGAGCAATTGGACCTCTTACCACACCATTCCACAATAGTCACTGAGATGCAACTTACTTCAAAGCATCCTCTACATTCATAGCGACTGACTGCTCAGCAATTTTTTATAGAGGTAGTAGTCATATCTTTGAAAAAACTTGTTTTCTTTGGCTTTTATTACAATATAGTCTATTTTCTGTCCACACCTAATGGTCCCTTCTCTGTCCCTTTCTCCAGGATCATTTTTCTGTTTATTCTTAACATTTTGAGTAGTAACACAAAGCTTGGGCCTATGTTCCTTTTTCTTCACCTAGAGTTCCCACTAAAGTTATTTCATTTGGTTTGGCCAATAAAATGAACAGCATACCTATGCAAATGACTTTGTTCTTCAGCTTCACACTTATATATAAATTAAAAGTTCAATATTTCCACTAATGTCTATTAAGATGTTACATACTTAACTTGTCCAAAATAAAATTAGTGTATTTGATTCTCAATCGGTTCCTTTCCATTTCCAGTAATCCTTGGCACTATTTACTCACCTGCACAAGCGGACATCCTTAGTCCCATTATTTCTCTCACTCTAGTCTTTACCCCTTACTCCCAAGTCTACCCCTCTAACTTCCCCAGGTACTCATTAATTTCTAAATTTAGGAGTTAATTCTACTAAGTGTTTTATTTTGATGCCACTAATCTAAAATACCCCACCTTTCTCAAAGTATGCCTTTAAAAATTTCTCATTTTCTTTGGAAAATGATCATGGTTAAAATTTTTTGGCATTATTAACTTGTTTTATTCTTTTCTCTCTTCACTAGAGGCTTATCTGTTTTGGTCAGAAATATTTTCTAGCACATAGTCAGCATATAAAAACTGCACATGAACTATCATACTTCCAGCAAACTTAAGACTGAGTCACAGCTCTACCAATCATCATGAACATGACCTTTTATAAGTTACTTAACCACTATGAACTTGTTTTCCTTAGGTGCCAACATAAGGATTAAATATAACTTTGCAGCATACTTATGGAATGCACACTACAACACCAAACATGTCTTATAGTTGTGATTAATGCACAAATTTTTATTTCCTTCCTTCTCCCCTTAGGCAAAGCACACATAGTGTAAAACATCTACTTGAAGTATAATGTAAATAAACTAGATTATCTTAAATTTAGCAATCATATAACATGCAAAGCACTTTCCATACATTAAGACGTACTTTTTTTTGTAATAAGTGATACACAGAATCTACCATTATCTTTATTTTACAGACTAGACACAAGTGCAACACAAAGATGTCAGGCTATTAGCTATAAAGTGGTTTGGGATAGGGTTCAATTTGAACTGACTTCAAAGAACATTTTGGAAATCTGCATGCTTATCCACTGTGTGTGTGTGTATGGGTTTAGGTGTATGTGTGTGCATTTGCGAGACGACAAAGAACAATAGAGGAACGCAGTGAAACTGGGGAGAAATGAGATATTTGATAACATGCTGAAAAATTGCCAAATTTTATTATGAATGAATAGATTTTAAACAAAACGTTTACTTTCATTTTCTCCTAAATTTTCTAAGGACATGTATCATTGATTTAGGGACACTCTTATTTCCCTGAGAAAGACAAGTAATGGAAATAGTAAAATTCCAAGAGCACTGTGAGTCAGGAGTCACCTGACCCAGAGTTCATGTCAGAGGCTGCATTCTTAGTTAACAATTCACGTCATTTAACTACACACAGTCATTTTGTTACATGATGTGAAATCAAGTGGCACCAAAACTTAATCACAACCCTCAATTATGTGGGGCATTTTTTCTTTAAAATTGTGTTAAATTGTTTTAGACTGTGTTTTTTGGTGCGAACTAAAGGATTTCAAAAATACCATTTTTTTCTTACTGAAGCAAAATAGTACCTGAATCACCTAAGTGATTTTATGAATATAACTAAATGTGCAAAGAGATTCCTGGGTGGTAACTGTGTGATTCTCATTATAGTCAGTGGGGATCATTGACTTTAACAGAAATCCTGTGGCTAAAGTCTCAGGCAGCACTTCACAAGATTTGAATTAGGGATTTTTGATTAAAAGAAAAAAAGAACATATTGTACTTTCAAAAGTATACTGGGATTCTTGTACTTTTTATTTATTCTCCTCTTTAACTTGCATCCTTTTTAAGATCACTTTAACATGAAGGGAAATAGAGAAACAATTGATTTTGATTTTTCTTTTTTCATAAGCAATGAAGAAGATAGTTTAGTAAAATAAATTCTTATTAAAATTGCTTAGACATTCAGTCAAGAGTAACACAGTAATATCCCTCCATCCATTACATTCATACAATAGAAAAAAGTGAATCTGGGAAACGGGCCTAACACATAAACCATGAGATGACACTAGATCTCACTAAAAATGTAAAATTGTCTGCAGTGATTGATTTATCACTGTGAGGCTTAATTTTATGCATCAGTTTTATGGAATCAAGAGATGCCCAGTGGCTGATAGAACATTATTTCTGGGTGTGTCTTTGAAGGTGTTTCCAGAGAGATTAACATTTGAATCAGTAGACTGAGTGAAAACCTGTCCTCAGCAATGTGCATGGGCATCATTCAACTTGCTGAGGGGTCCAAAGAACAAAGAGGGGAGGAAGGGCAGACTCACCCCTGCTGGAGCTAAGGCTCCCTAATCTCTGCTACCAGACACGAGAGCTCCACAGTCACTGGCCGTTAGACTGGAACCAAGATTACATAACTGGCTCCCCTTGTTTTCAGGCCTTTGGACTCAGACCAAATTACACCACCAGATTTCTTGCATTTCCAGCTTATTGGTAAGACATTGTGAGATTTCCAAGCCTCCATAATCATGTAGGCCAATTCTGATAATAAATCCCCTCTTATATGTCCATATCCAGTAGAATCTTTAAGTTTGAGGCAGGAAAGTAAAGGCAGAGCTAAAGATCTGTCCTGGCCACTCTGTACAGGCATTAGCCAAACAGTCTGTAACACTCCACTGTAGCAAATGTCTCTGTTATCTGTGTATCTTTCTCTTGGAAGGCGCTGGGCCTAGATAGTAACCTTGCAACTTCCTTAGCTTTCCCTCGCCCTTGAAGACAGGTAGCCCGCCCGGAGTCAAGGGCGCGGGCAGATCTGTTCTTCCTCCGAGTCCCATGACTTTCACGTTTGTCATGTACCTCACATCCTTCATGACTCTCACGTGCACCCTAGCCCTAAAAAATGTATAAAAGAAAGGCAAGAGATTGGATGGGTGGGCTGGGTTTTTGGGACACTAGTCCGCCGAGTCTCCCTGCCAGAATAAACTCACTGTTCCTCTACCGACTGGTGCCTGGAGTCTTCTGTCTGCGTCGGTTTTCCTACTACAAGTTGACCACCCAAGGAACTGTAACAAACTGGCCAGTACATGGAGGTGGTCAACATAAATAACTAGGCTACTGTACTGACAGGTTCATGCAGTTCATGTTTGGTCTATAAAAATTAGGTTAATTTAAGAAGATGGTCAATGTAGGGAGGTGGACCAACTATGGAGGTGGGTCAACTCCTGTTGGTTTTATTTCATTGAAAAACACTGACCAATAATCATTGTGGGATCAAAGTGCTATCTAACTGGTACAATAGCAAATATTTATGTAATATTCATTCCTAGCTCTATGCTAGTTGTTTTTGGAGCATTAAATCATTTAAATATATTAAATATATATGTATTTTTTTTGTGGGGAGAATGCCTTTTTGTACTGAGAACACTTTTCCCTGACCAGGGTCTTGAAAGGAGCTATGCCTGCCAGGGCCCTGCCATTCTTGGAATGACTGCATATTCTGAAGCAGCCCTGGGACACAGCTGCATTCCAACCTAGCCACACCCAGAAGGCAAAGTATTTGCCATGGTCTGAATATTTGTTTCTTCTTCTAGTTCACATCTTGAATTCCTAACTTTCAAGGTGAGGAATCAGGAGTTTGGATAGTTGAGGGAGGTGATTAGGAATAGGTTAATGACCTTATAAAGAAAACCCCAAGAAGCTAGCTTTTACTAGCATGTGAGGGCACAACAGGAGTGAAGAGGAAAGGGCCTTTACCAGATATTTAATCTACATTAACATTAATCTTGGGCTTCCCAGAATCCTGAATCATAAAGAAACATGTTCTTGTTTATAAGCTACCCAGCATATGGCATTTTGTTATAGTAAACAAAATAGACTAAGACATGAATCTATTAGAGACATCTATAGCTGCAATAGTCTGTTAATGAATATAAAATAAAACAAAGTATAATATTAAAGTATAGTGTCTGTGGGAATAGCAGGAAAGTAAAAGTGTAGGGTTATTAGCTTAAAATAGACTGTTATATTTCATGCAAACCTCAAGGTAACCACAAATACAAAGGCCATAATAACTACATAAAAGAGGAAGAAACCAAAACACACCAGTATAAAAAATAAATCACAGGGTAAAATAGAAAGAATGGAAGAGAAAAGGAACAATGAGAAGAAAAAACAAAATGTCAGTAAGCCCTTATTAATAATTACTTTAAATAGAGTGGTCCAATGGATACAACAAGACCCAATAGTATGCTGCTTAAGAGCAACTCACTTTAGTTTTAAGGATACACATAGGCTGAAAGTAAATAAGATGTAAAAAGATGCAAATGGTAACCAAAAGAAAGAATTGTGGTTGTTCTTATTTAATAAGATAAAATAGAAGCTCACACTCTCTCACAGGATACAGAACCCCTATATAAGGAGAAAGGGGCTAGTTCTGACCAAATAAATCAGGCAAAAGAAAGAAAAGGCATCAAAATCTAGAAAGAGAGGGTGAAACTATTGCATTTTGGTGATTATGTGATTTTATACACAGAAAACTCCAGAGATTCCACCTAAGAATTCCTGAAATTGATAAATCAATTCAGCAAATTCTCAGGGTACAAAAATCAATGCACACAAATCAGTAACATTCTTATATACCAATGACAGTCGAACAGAGTTAAATCAAATACTCAGTATCATTCACAATAAGCAAGAAATAAAATAAAATACCTATAAGTATAGTTAATCAAGGTGAAAGAGCTTTACAAAGAGAACACAAAATACTCAGAATGGAAATTGAAAAGGATACAAACAAATGGAAAACATATCTTGCTCAGGGATTGGTGGATTCAGCATTGTTAAAATGCCCGTACCATCCAAAGTGATTTACAGATTCAATGCAATCCCTAGATAAATAGCAATATTGTATCTCACCAATCTCACTGAAAAGGTCATTCTATGCTTCGTGTAGAAAAAGAGCCAGAATAGCCAAGGCAATCTTAAGTAAAAGGAATAAATCTGGAGGTATTATATTATTAGACTATAAAGCTATAGTAACCATAATAGCATGACATGGACACAAAAATAGAGACATAGACCAATGGAACAGAATAGAAAATTTAGATATAAAATGATCTACATATACCCAACTCATCTTTGACAAAGCAGACAAAAATATAAACTGTGTTAGAGAAAACTTATTCAATAAATGGTGCTGGGATAATTAAATACCCACATTAGAAAAATGAAACAGTATGTCTCACCACTCACAAAAAGTAATTCAAGATGGATAAATGACTTAAATGTAAACTGTGTTCTAGGTTTTGGGCAAAGAATTTATGAAAAAGATCTCAATGGCAATCAGCACAACAGCCAAAATAAATGAGTTGATTAAATTAACAAGCTTTTCTGCATGGCCAAGAAAAAGAGCAACAGAGAAAACAGACAGCCTACAGAAAGGGAGAAGATATTTACAAGATACACACCCAATAAAAACTTGGTAATCCTTATCTACAAAAAACCCAGGCAAATTAGCAAGGAAAAAAAACAACCCTATGAAAAAGTGGACTAAACATGAAAAGAAGCTTTTCAAAAGTAGATAGGCAAATGGCCAAAAAACATGAAAAAATGCTCAATATCACTAGTTATTAGGGACAAGCACATTGAAACCACAATAAGATTATCACTTTGTCTCAGTTAGAATGGCTTTTCTTAAAAAGTCCAAAAATAATAGAGAGAAAGGAACATTTATATACTCTTGGTGGGACTGCAACTTAGTACTCCCTTTATGGAAAAAAGTATGGAGATTCCCCAAAGATCTGAAAGTAGATTTGTCATTTGTAAATACTGGGTATTTACTCAAAGGGAAAGAAGTCATTTTATCAAAAAGACACCTTCCCTTGAATGATTATTACAACACAATTCACAATTGCAAAGGTACGCAATCAATCCAAGTGCCTATCAATTCATGAGTAGATTAACAAAATGTGGTAGATCTATACCATGGCATACTACTCAGTCAGGAAGACTGATGACATAATGCCTTTCCATCAGTTTGAATAGAATTTGAGACCTTTATCATAAGGGAAATAGCTAAGGAATGAAACACATGTACTCACTATTAAACAGAAGCTAACTGAAGAGCTTGCATGTGCATGGAGGGAAGTAAAGTTAACGGAAATCAAGCAGTGAGGGGCGGGGGAAGAGTTAGGCAGGTTTTCAGCCATTCCTTCCCAATAGGTACAATGAAAACTTTCTTGGCAATGGGAACATTTATAATCAGGACTCAAGCAGTATAAAAGTGATCCATGTAACAAAAAATATGTGTACTCTTGTATTACTTCAAAATTTAAAAAACAACCAAAAAGGACATATCTGAAAATATTACATTACTTGACTTCAAATTATACCACAGGAGTATAGTGACCAAACCAATATGGCCCTAGTATAAAAGTGCAGACATCTACCAGTAGAATGGAGCAGAGAACCCAGAAATAAAATCGTCTACAACCGATTGTCAACAATGAAGACAACAGTATATACTGGCGAAAAGGAGCTCTACTCAATAAATAGGAGGTAAGAAAGTTGGTTAGCCACATGCAAAAGAATGAAATAGGACCCACATCAATCACCATACATAAAAGGTAATTCAGGATAGATGGAGGACTTAAATGTAAGGCCTGAAACCATAAATATTCTAGAAAAACATAGGAAAAACTATCCAAGATATCAGTCTTGGCAAACAACTTATGACTAAGACTCCAAAGGCATTTATTTAGAGTTAAATTCTTTAGAAGAACAACGACGACAACAAAAAAACCCTCATAATTCTAGAAATCACAGGTGGTGCTTCTAATTTCCTTTTTCTAATACTTCCCTTCCTGTCTCTAATATTCCTACTTTGTTGATCAGACTTCATTTCCCCATGTTGCCTTTGGAGCTAATGGAACTGTTTATTGAATGAACTCCTTCCCTCCCTGCTCCTCAGGAACATATTCTCAAAGACTCCAAGAATTATTTTGTAAAGAGATTTTTCCAGCCTGCACCTTTCTTCAGTCAAATAAAAAATATTGACCCACAAAGGCTTTTTTCACTTTCTCGTGTGCTGCACTTCCCATTATTGAGCCTCAGAAACAGAGAAAACAGCTGAAGATTCTCTTGTCCTAATATCAATTTGTTATTTATATGATTGTTTTTGTCCAAATTTTATTATAGATTTGTAATTCTCATTTAAAAACAGTTTATATCAATATTTTAAAAATGGTAAGAAATATTTTTCTTTAAAGGCTATAAATAATGGATCTCACTGTGTTCTGGAAGCCTATGGTTTTGTTACTTTCTTTCCCATTCTTTTCTCTCACCTGGATATCTCATACTCTTTAGCTGTCACCTCAAATATCAATTATGAAAAGAGACCTTCTATAACTTTCCACCCTATTTAAATGTTTTTTTCTTTCTAATATATTATAGTTACTTACTTTCCTTTTGTTTCTATTTAGCATTGAAATATTAGAATATTTGAGAAATTATCTCACTTTTCACGATCCATGGTCCATGAAGGCAAATATTCATTTTGTTTCATTCCCTACTACATATGGTAATATAGCTAGTTCCTAGAATTGTGTCCAGAATAAGCACTCAAATATCTGTTGACTAGGTAAATAAATTAGATAATAATACTTTTCTATTCTGTGCCACAAGTTCACTTTCACCCTTTCTGAGCAGCTCAACTACCTTGTATTGCTCATAAAACTTAACAAAACTTACTAAGACCGATTTGGGAGTTCTTTTGTTTGTTGTTTGTTTTTTGGTTCTTGTACATTAGCACTGTGTTGATGTGATGTTAAATCAACTCTGCTGTTTTTAGAGAATCTTGAAGGCTGCCCCTGACTTCTAATACCTTGACTGAACTAGCTATACATTTATCCTTCACTGGGGCTCTTCCTTTGCCTCCATCAATGAAAGTTTTTTCTAATATCTAATCTAGTAATTTGATTCATCAGCCAGAATGGGAAATGAGGGATTTGTACAACACACAATTACATAAACATAGACCTTCTCTGTGTCTAATGAAATAAAGGAAAAAAGAAAAAAAAACCTACAGTTCAAGAATTTTTTTTCTTCCTCTCATTCTCCCCTTTTTTACAAAAGGTAAAGTCATTTCATGTCTATGCATTTCAGTTATGTGTAAAAAGTCTTCTCAGATATATTAAAGACAATCATAAATTATATCTACAGCCTATTTCCTAGAGAACAGACTCATCAGTGGAGGCCCAAAGTACTAATCTGCATACAATTTGTTCTTGATTCTCATAACCACAGCTGATGGATCCAAATTGGGTGTTTGAGGTAAAGGCAGCTATATGTAAGATGGCTCGAGACTGTTAGGGTGGCTTGAACAAGGAGTATCCTGCCTAATGGTGGCCATATTGAGAAATAATGACTGTATACTGATTTTTCCATTTTAAGATTGAAAATTTATACATTTTTCCCCTAAATAAGGCTAATAAAGAGGTAATGCACATACTGTTTCACTCACAAGAATAGTATTCCTCATTTTTTTGTTTATAAAAGACTTAGTAAACTTTTAAATTGTAGATACAACTCGAAGTAATTTGGATTCAATTGGTCTTGGGTTCTAGGAATCTGGATATTGGGAAATATCCAAAGAGAAAGACATTAGAAAAGACATTTTAGGAAGCACTGGGTACAGGATAAATAGCTTACAGTATGGTCTCGAGCTGAATGTTAGAAATAGGTAACAAGGGATGCAGCAGTGGCAGCAAAGTGAGAACTACATCTCATGAGCTGGAACATTGGGAGCAGGGTCTTGTAAAGAGCAGTAGCAGGAGAAGGAATCAGAATGAGGAAAAGAACAAGGACATAGTGTGTGAGTCATCCCAATGATGTGATCAGGAATGACTTCTTCACGTGCTATACAAGGTTCATTGTAACCTGAACACATGCCACCATCAGATCCCTTGTACAAAATGCTGAGAATATCCAGCTGAAGAATATTAGTAAAGGTATGTGAGATGCCAGTGATGATCAGCCAACTCTTATTTCTAAAGATTAAACATAAGTTGTGTTTCTAGAGCAGCAGTTCTCAACCTTTGGGTCACGACCCCTTTGGGGGGTCGAATGACCCTTTCACAGGGGTCGCCTAAATACATCCTACATATCAGATATTTGCATTACAATTCATAACAGTAGCAAATTTACAGTTATGAAGCAGCCATGAAAATAATTTTATGGTTGGAGGGTTACCGAAACATGAGGAACTGTATTAAAGGGTCATGGCATTAGGAAGGTTGAGAACCACTATTCTAAAGAGTTGTAAACTTTACTTCTTATATGCACATATTACAAACAATATCAAGAATATGTTAAGAAATTTTAACTTTGGGCCAAAAACTATAGTAGTTTCTTTGCTGTTACTAAAAACTATCCAAGAAAATAATGAAATAAAACACTACTCGTGGACACAGCAAAAGTTTACACCACTCTGACAGATAAAGAGCCCTGGAAACTAGGAAGAATTTGACAGCATAGTATGGCCTCTAGCCATAAAAGCTCTGAAAGTTTTTTTAATTGTCTTGAAGTCCAATCAGCAAGATTCATTTTGATTTTACTCAATCTAATTTGAAATACATTATAATCCTTTTACTTTCTCTGCATTCTTGGTTGCGCAAGGTCAGAGGACTGCATTTGCAAATGCATTCTAGAAATAATGCAACCTACCTCATTGCTTGATACCAATATGGTCACCTTATTCAGCAATGAGGTATGTGTCACTTTTTCTTGGGTGAGTTTGTGAACGTAATTGTCAGGCCTCATATGATGACATCTCTGATGGACATTCCAGGAAAAGAGTTCTAAAATTGCTTTAAAGGGTAGACTAGGTTCTGGCATGAGTGCATAGCTTTCAAATGGGAATAGCCCAAAGTTGACCATATGATATTTACCAATGAGGTATGTAGTACTTTTTCTTGAGTGAAACTCATAAACTTAGTTGTTGACTTCATGTGCTAGAAACCAGATCCTAACAAAGAGATCTATAGATTTGTTCAAACTAAAATTTTAGACATATAATTTTACATTATGATTTCAGTTGTACTTGATCCTCAGTATATTAAAAATCTACTTAATATACTAAGTTGTAATATTTTAATGCTATAGTAATAAAAGATGATTTACTTCCCTAATGAAGCTGTACTTCACTACTCAAATAATTTGAAGGACTGACTTGTATTATTATCTCATGGCTGGAATAAAAATGTCATAAAAGCTTGAAAAAATAATTATGCTAAAGTAATGCCAGGCATTAGTTTAAAAAAGGAATTATATAATCTTCCAAAAAATAAAAATACTCCAAACTAGAGAAAAGAGTCTCTCATGTCAAACTTGACCTCCTTAGAAAGTTTATGAAGCTTTCCTAGAGGTGCTTCACAACCTTTGGCTCTTCTTTATTTTACAGCTCCTAGACACAAAAGAGCATGGTTTAGATGGATTCTATTCATAAACCAAGGGTTTAAAATATCTAAGTTTAAAGTGTGTTAGAGAATCAGTTCATCACGATCTCCTGGCCTTCTGAGGATGAGAAATATTGATAGATATAATACTTGAGTGTTCAAGCAAACAGATGTCCCTAGAGGTAACATTAAACGTGAACTCAACACTTCAGCATCTTTAAAAGGCTTCTAGGTGTAGTGTAAAAGTGTTTTACCACCAACTGCTTTTGTTCCTATTATGGTAACAAATATTTTACATAGGCTTATTAATTTTTTTTACCCAAACCATTAATTTTATTTGTTTTTGTGCTATGTCATCAAATAAAATTTGAATAACACACAAAGGTCAAAATTAATGCACTGTTATTGGGACGAGGAAAAAAGTGCCATTGAAGACCAGTAACTGTTTTCAGTTGAGGCTTGTCTGGAACATTTCACTATCGCAATATTCACTTATTTCAATTCATTTTTAATTACTCAGAAATATAATTTGGGAATTTTTAATCTATGCTTTGTTCTTCAAACTTAATTAAGACTTATAGGACTAGCTAGAACACCAAAGTACATTACTTTAGTAAAAATAGAAGGTGAGTCTACTTTAGTTTTGCAAGTCAGTAAACAGGCAGCAATTTTAAAAATATATGAACTCAAATATTGCATTTCTTTTGAAATGTTATCAGTTCGTTATTGTATAGTATAGTTTCAATAATTTTTTCTTTGAGACAGATTCTCACTATGTTGCCCTTGGTAGAGTCACAACTCACAGCAACCTCTAACTCTCAGGCTTAAGAAATTCTATTGCCTCAGCTTCCCAAGTAGCTGGGATGACAGGCACCCATCACAATGCCTGGCTATTTTTGCTGTTGTTGTTTAGCAGGCCTGGCCGGGTTTGAACCCATCGGCCTGGTGCATATGGCCTGTGCCCTAACTTCTGAGCTACAGGCACCTAGCCAAGTTTTAATAATTTTGATTGAAACCCTTTAACAACTCTTTGTAAATTTTAACTCTTTTTAGTGGATTTTCAGTACCATTTACATAGGAATTGATTTTCATGGATATGTCAAAGAAATGAGCTATATTTTTATAAAATTTTCTGTGTGTATTTTAAAATTAAGACATGAGAAAACTTATGTGATCATCAATCAAAAAATCAGAGATAAAGAAAATATTAAGTAGATTCTTAGACCCAAAATTGTTTAAACTTCTAAGGGAGGGAATGATAGAAATTTGAGAAAAACCAACTTACCTGCACTGCAAAGAAATGGAATAAAATAGACAAGTTGACACCAGCAAGAATAGGAAGAGAGCAGGTTGGCGCTGAATCCTAAGTGTGTAAGAAATCTGCTGAATCAAAAGGAGAAAATAACATTGTGAATACTCATGTCATTGTTCCCATGAAACAGGAGCCACAGAGTCAAGAAAAATGGATTACTGAGTATGAAGCTTCAGTAAAGAAAGATGAAGTGAATGTGTCAGGCAGAAATAGGATTTGGAAGAAAAAGAAAAAGTGTTGAAGTGAAAATGATGGTAGTGGTACAGACATTACTAGAGAAGATGAGAATCAAGTCAAAATTCTGCGATAAAAGTGGTAAGAAGCACATCACCGTGTACGAGGAAGGAAAAGAGCTCACTGAGAACCAGAGGAGAAATAAAGATCCCATGTCACTAAAGAAAAACAATGACAGTAGCTATGCAGCAAGTGAGGAAGGATCAGATTAACTTAACCATACCCAGAGAATGTCACACAGAGAAGGAAGAGATAGAACTGGAGTTTGCTTCACAAGGAAAATGTGGAAATTGCCAATATGCAAAATCACAGTAAAATCATGGTAAAATACAGGGGAATGAGACCAGGATAAGAATGAACACTATGATGACAACTTTAAAGAGTAATATGAGAGGTACAGTTTAAAAATTTTTCTATTTGGGGATATATAATAATCTAGAGATAGAGCAGAGCAGGTTTTAAGGAAGGTATTAGTTTCTTTAGCAGAAATACTGACATCAAGTTCGGCTGTGTAGTTGTCACAGTACGGTGGGTGTATTTGTTTCAGATTCAAATAATGAAAATTCCTTATTATAAATACCCAGAAATGTGGGCTGTGTATTGACTAAATAATTTATAATTCTAGCAAAAAAATAAAATTACTTAATAAGCATTTATAAATGAGTAACCATTTGCGTTCTGTTTTGTTATAGCAAACATTAAGTTAAGATAAACACCTCAAGTATATTTTCAGTAACATCTGCTTAAATTTTAAATTTCTCCATAAGCTTTGTGATTTATTTGATTTATATTTTGCAGAATATTTATAAGAAGAATATGTATAACAGTTTCATTCATAGCTTTACTTTTTAAAAACCAATTATGGTTCTAAGTTAGCATTTAATCATACTTTACATAATGTGAAGAGCGCCATTTTAGAATTTGCCTTTGCTTAATTGCAGTGTTATAAAAAATCATGGAAATGATTTAACAAGTTAAAGTCAAATGCCTCTTTTTCAGCAGAGCAGTATAAGATCTAATTCCTTTGATATGCTAAATGTATAAAGGATTATGAGATAATACATTATCTGATGGGAATGGTTTTATAAGTTTATGCTTTTTATCAAATATACAGGATAAAAGCAGAAGCATACTATTATCCTTTGATGTATATTGCTACCAGTAACCCTTTTAAGGAAAAATATAGCAGGCAAAGAAAAGCATTTAAAAAATTTCCGCCCAATTTAAATTGCAACCAAAAACCTTGGACTCAATTTATGTTTAGAATGACATCTTTTGCCCCTCCAAGAGAATATAAATAGAGAAGTCAATTGTATGATTTTCCCAGTTGAAACATTTATAACATTATATTAGTCAGGATTCTCCGGAGAAGCAGAACCCATAGAATTTTAGGTATTTAATGAGATTTATGATAAGGAAATGGCACACAGGGTTATGGAGGATAAATATATACAGGGCGGCATACAGGGTGAATCAGTAAGCTGCAGGCTCAGGAGAGCTGACCGGTGGGTTCCAGGCCGAATCTGATGGCCTAAGAACCAGAAGAGGCCATGGCACAAATCCAGGCTGAAATTCACAGATTAAAGACGCAGAAGAGGCAGGAAAAGAAGTCAATGTCCCCCTTAAAGACCCTCAGTAGGAAAATTTCTCTCTTAATTAGGAGAGGGTCAGTACTTTTTGTATTCAAGGCTTAAACTGATTGGATGAGGCCCACACACGTGGTAGAGGGCAATGTGCTTTACTCTTTCTGCTTATTTAAAGGTAAATCTCATCCAAAAATGCCCTTTCACCCATAATGACATCTGACCAAATATCCTGGAACCTGACAACCCCATTAAGACGACACATAAAATTAACCATTACAATCACTGAAAGGTAAGAAACTACACAGGCTCCACGTTCAGAGACCTGTGCACAGGCTCCACATTCAGGAAACCTGAACAGACTTGGCATAAATCAGATTCATAAGTCAATGTAAATTTCCAAACTGGTTTAGTTTCACTAATTGGTTTTTAGCCCTTTGATCTCTGAGGGAATAAAATAGAATGAAATGAATAAAATATTTGGCCTATATGTGGCCTAATAAAACAGGATACTGTTTTACATAAAAATAGGTCCTCAGTTTCTGGAAATCTGGTAGATTAGATGTCTGGAGAAATGTTCTAGAATAATACATAGTCTGTTTTAACAAGCTACATAAAATATGTTAATATTTTAAGCTAGAGAGGAAGCAAGAGAAATCCAAGGAATCCAGAATCAAGAATACATATAAGTAAACCCACACCAAACCAAATATTACATTCAAGCTAGGACATATAGAGCATGGGAATTTACTGCAGATTGGAGCTTTAGCATGATTACGCCGCATCTTTACAGTACAAGAGACACGTCTGAGGCTGACTTAGGGTGGTATAGCTTCCCTTCAATGAGTGAAAAAAATTGCCTCAGAATGAACAAGGGGATACTAGCCTGCCTTAAACCTTGGTTGGAAGGAGAAAGGAGAAAATGTAAAATGAACAAAAAGAAAACAATACTGCCCTATGACCATTCTTAAATATAATCACACTTGCTGATGAGTGTTTTTATATTTAATAATATATTTGTGGTTACAATGATAAAAAAAAATACACCTAGCAAACCAAAATTTTGACTTAAGTTTTGATACAACATCCTAATGCTGGACAGAAACAAAGCAAAATGTTTTTGGTAGAAAATAGTTTAAATTTAGCCCTCAAACACTCACATACGTAATATTACAAAAAAAAGACAGGTAAAAAATGCTAAACATAAATAAGAAACCATTGTTTGAGATTCTTTAAAATAAAGTCTCTATATTGGAACCACCTACTGGAATTAAGAGATAAATATATAAAAGACATGTTTCATACATGCAAAGAATAAGAGCAGGTGAGTGAAGTAGGACAAAGGTAAGAGATAAAGAAACAAATGGAGTAGTGTTGTCAACAAAACAACTAGGACAGGAAATACAACACATGTGAATAAAGACCAGGACCTCCGTGTAAAGTGAAGACTTGGTAAGTTGGAAGATAGAGCTGAAGATGTGATCCTGAAGCCAGAAAATATAGAAAAGTAAAACATAAAGGAGGTTAGAAAAAAGGAACAGTGTAAAGTCCAACATTTGTCTAATGAAAATTTTAGGAAAATTAAAAAAGAGTACAACAAGGCAATCATCTACAAAATAATTTTTCCAGAATTAATAAAATTCTTATTAAAAGATTCAAATAGTCCAAAACTTTTCAAGTAGGTGTCAACAACACACACACACATACACAGAAACACACACGGAGGCAGCTTCATTTCACTGACACTGGAGTTCTCCAAGGACAAATATTGAATGATTAAAGGCAGCCAGGCAGGAAAAAAAAAAAACAGATTACTTACCAAGAAACAAAAATTTAGCTGAAAATATATTTTTAAAAAACAACCTTTATAAAATGATGTAATAGCATCTTCCAAGTTCTGGGAAAATATAATAGAATCCAATTGTACACTAAGAGGAAGTTATTTTAACAATGAGGGTAAGAGGAATTACACAAACAAAAATGTGAGATGACATTCAATAGACTTTACCAAGCAAACTCTAAAGTATGAGCTTTAGTAAAAAAGAAAATTAACCCACTGGATAATGAGAGATATAAATAGGATTGATGATCAAAAACCATAGGAAATACACAAGTACATTTCAAAACTATTTAGAAATAAGTATTATTGCGATGGATGTGTTACTTAGTTTAATGTAAGCATTTCATATGGTATATTGAAGCAGTACCCTGAACCCCATAAATGCATCAATGTACAAAGTTATGATTTAATAAAAAATTAAAAAAAATAAATGAATGTTTACTATATAAAATAATAACTACTTTGTGGGGCTAAAATAAATCACATTCATAACCCACAAACACATTTAGTGGCATTTCCTTTTATCTTTGTGAGTTTTATCTTCCTATATGAAACATTTCATGGCTGCTTTTTTAAGATTAAAAATTATTTCATTTATTAAATATCTATAGTCTAATAACATATGTTAAGATCACTATAAATTCTCAATATTAATTTTAACAAGGCATCATCAAATGGCCAAGGCCATTCTTAGGTAGTTAGAAATCCTAGTCCCAGCACTGCTCAGGGAGGTTAAAAGAGTTAAAACAAGCCACAAGGGATTGCCCCCCAGCGGCTCCCCCACTGATGTTTGATAGTACCATGGTAGTTATTTAGAGGCACCACAAACTGTGCCCATATACGACTGAAAACTTAATTGCTAAATGTATATGATCTGACTTTTCCACCAACCTGTCCTTACCCCATCTCTCTTCCTCTCTTTTTGTTCACTATCCCCTAAAAAACAATATTAGAATTAAGCCAGTTAATAACCATACAATGGACTTTCACTGTTTAAGTGAAAAGAATAGTTATAAGTCTCTTATGTGACATCAAACACTGTAAATAATTAAGCTTAGTGAGGAAGGCATGACAAAAGCCTCAATAGCCTGAAAAACCTAGAGCTCTTTAGCCAAATAGATAAGTTGAGAATGCAAAAGAAAAGTTCTTAAAGGAAATGAGAAGTGCTGATCTATTAGCTAGAACAATATTTTTTGTTGTTGTTTTGTAAAGACAGAGTTTCACTCTATCGCCCTCGGTAGAGTGTCGTGGCATCACACAGCTCACAGCAACCTCCAACTCCTGGGCTTACGCAATTCTCTTGCCTCAGCCTCATGAGTAGCTGGGACCACAGGTGCCCACCACAACGCCTGGCTATTTTGTTTGTTTGTTTTGCAGTTCAGCAGAGGCTGGGTTTGAACCCACCACCTTCGGTATATGGTGCCAGTGCCCTACTTGATGAGCCACAGGCACCACCAGCCTAATTGTTGATAAAGAGAAAGTTTCAGTGGTCTGCATTGAAGATCAAACTAGCCACATTTCCTTAAGCTAAAACCAAAGCTAGAAACTCTCTTTGGTACTATAAAGGTAGAGAGAGAACAAAAATGTGAAACTTGCAGGGGGTTAGAGCATGAATTTGAAGGAAAGAAACCATCACCATAATATAAAAAGCACAAGAAGCAGCAGCAAGTTATACAGAAGATCTAGCCAAGACCATTCATGAAGGTAGCCACATTAAACACATTTTCAATGTATGTGAAACAGACTTCTATGGTGTGAAGTAGTCAATGCCTGGCTCCAAAACTCAAAAAGAAAGGCTGAATCTCATGTTGGAGATTAATGTGGCTGATAACTTTAAATTCAAGCCAATCCTCATTTACCATTAACTCTTCCCAAAATCCTAGCACTTTTAAGAATTGTGCTAAATATACTCTACCTGTGCTCTGCAAATGAACTAAATAATGCCTGGATGACAGTATACCTGTTTGGAGCCTGGTTTAGTAAATATGTTAAGCTCAAAATAAGATCACCGTTAAAAAAAATAAAACCCATTCCTTTA
The DNA here is from genome assembly GCA_963573935.1 of Arctocebus calabarensis. NCBI lineage: Eukaryota > Metazoa > Chordata > Mammalia > Primates > Lorisidae > Arctocebus > Arctocebus calabarensis. Next base: position 18,864 of record CAUYON010195658.1, on the reverse strand, counting down.
AAATAATCCTGCTTAGAGACAATGTACCTTATTATCCAAAGCTCTGATGGAGACGTACAAGTAAATTAATAGTATTTTCATGCCACAAACACAACATCCATTGTATAGGCCATGGATTAAGGAATAATTTTCAGCTCTCATTTAAGAAATACGTCTTGTAAGGCTATAGTTACCATACATAGGGATTCATCGGATAGACCTGGGCAAAGTAAATTAATTTTCTGGAAATGATTCACCATTCCAGATGCCATTGAGAACATTTGTGATTCATGGGAAACAGTCAAAATACAACATGAAGAGGAGTTGGGAAGAAGTACATTCTACTTTTCATGGATAACTTCAAAGGGTGGTGAAAATGTGGTGGAAACAGCAAGAGAACTAGAATTAAAAGTGGAGTCTGAAGATGTGACTCACTTGCTGCAATTTTGTAATACAACTTGGATAGATGAAGAGGTAAGGATAAGAAAAGAAAGTAGTTTCTAGACAGGAAATCTACTCTGGGTAAAGATGCTACGAACATTGTTGTCATGGCAACAAAGGAACTAGAATGTTTCATAAACTTAGTTGATAAAACAGGTGCAGGTTTGAAGAGGATTAACTAATTTTTAGGGAAGTTTTACTGAAGGTCAAATGTTATCAAATAGCATCACCTGCTACCAAGAACCCCATGAAAGGAGAGGTCAATCGATGCAACAAACTTCACTGTTGTCTTAATCACGAGAGAGACTTTACCTAACAAACTCAATCAGTGCAAAATAAGTCTTTGTACCCTCAATGAATCCCAAATAAAATGGGAAAAAATGTAAAAGACAATGTCCATAGACAACACAATCTTCAGCAACCACCACCCTGATCACTCAGCAGCCATTAACACCTCCAGCAGCAAAAAGAATGTCACTCACAAAAGGCATTTTTTAGAAAAAGTTAATCAAGGTTTATACATTTTGGACACAATGCCACTGAACTTAGTATAGCATAAACATAACTTTTCTGAGCATTGAGAAACAAATAATATGTGATTTACTTTATTGAGATATTTGCTTGTTATGGTAGTCTGAAACCAAAGCAGTAATATCTGCAAGATAAGCCTGTACTCTCTCAGTGAGGCCTAGAGCAATTGAGACTATCATTATTTGCCAGTGAAGATAGATAAGGATAAAACCTCCATGAAGATGGAATTGATCAGACCTGTTTTTCTATTTACCTATCTACCTTCCAACCTTCTTATTTACATTACAAAGCATATGTATAATAATGTCATAAATTTTATTCATTGTAACATAAATCCTGGTGATTTATAATGTTGAGCTAATAATTTGACTACCCCTATAAATTTTATACATGTCTAAGAATTTATAACAATATTGAGTTTTTTAGGATCTAAAATAATTGCTAAAATTATCATTAACTACCTTCTAAATTATAACTCTTTAAAAAAACATAACCCATCATAAATAATCTCTACACCTCAAGTCTCTGAGCCTGAGCTTTGTGTAGGTGGAGAAAAAATTCAATGGTCAGAAACTTCACAAGCCCCTCCGTTCTTTCCATTTATGGACACCCAATGATCTTTTGCACGTGTGCGTGCACACTTTAGCAGCCTGTTGGTGAGGTGTGAAGAGCTTATTCTTTGAGTTCTTCTAAAGCTCTCTAACTGAAGATTGTACACTTCGTTTTAGGGGGTATTCTTACACACAGTAACAAATATCACTTTTGGAGTGATTACACACCAGGCTTTAAGCTCTTAGATTAGTCTTCAATACAACTTGCCAGATAAGTGTTATTGCCCATCACGTTCTTTTATTCTTTAACAACTTATTGTTCTTTTTATTGTTCTTTTTCTTTAACAACTTATAAAATGGAAGCTCAGGAAGATGAAAACCGTGGCCCAGGGGCTTCATCATCTGAGTATCTGAGACAAGATGTGTTGAAAGTTAAACCCTCTACCCATCTTGACCTATGTTACATTGCCATAGAGAAAATTCATGCCATATTCAGTATACTATTAATATGTTGTTTAAACGCTCGCCACGTGCCAGCAATCACACTACACATTGATGATGCTTCAGTGAGCAAGACAGACACAGCCTGGCCCTGCACAGAGCTTGCAGGCCTCTTTAGAGGACCAGTGACAACTGTGACAGAGCCCGTAGAGTATGTGGTTCAACATAATTAGGGAAGAAAGTTTTTTTGCAGAGAACATAGAATTAAAACAAATTATTAAAATAAGGAAAAAATGGGCAGTCAGATTAGGAGAACTGATATGTGCAAAGGCATGACTGCTGTTTTCTCTCCGGTGAAGGATAAAATGTGTGGTTTCTTTTTCCTTGCCAATGACTGATGCATAAGAATGGGGTAGAAAAGTAGGAACAGATCAGTTTCTCAAATGTCTCGTATTATAACAACCTGGTCTCATTCCACTAAGTTTTTTTCTTTTTTTTAATTTACAGACAGAGTGTCATTATGTTGCCCTCGGTAGAGTGCTGTGGCATCACAGCTCCCAGCAACCTCAAACTCCTGGGCTCAAGCGATTCTCCTGCCTCAGCCTCCCAAGAGCTGAGACTACAGCCACCCGTGACAATGCCCGGCTATTTTTTGTTTCAGTTGTCATTGTTGGTTAGGTGCCCCGGGCAGGGCTTGAACCCGCCACCTTCGGTGTATGTGGCTGGTGCCATAACCACTGTGCTACAGACACCGAGACCCTCTAAGATGTTTTAAGTATGTTCATTCTTAAATCAAAATACTAAATTTTTAGATGTTTTAGGTTCTTTATAAGTAAAAAATAGTCTCGGACATTTGTAATAAAATGGCAAAACAGCATAGCTAAAGCAGAGTCTCAAAAAATACCATTGCTAATTTACTTGCTGTAATAAATCTTATGCTCAGTGTAAGAAAATTATCATTGATAATCAGAAGTTGTGGTATCTGTAGCATAATATTCTGCCATACACCATGACCTCGCATCCCCTTCTCCTAAATTTCTTTTAAAAAATAGATTTTTAAACCCTCTTATAAAAAACTATAAATATTTTCCTTATTGAGCAAATCATTTTGAATCCCACTAAAAAGAACAAAATTTGAGATAAAATTTGCCTGTATAAAAATGCATTGTTGAATTCCTAGACAGTGTTTAATATGTTTGAAATATTTCCCCTAGATTCAAATGGTTAGGCAGATAAGTTATTTCTGTCCTCTTTTCTAAGCATAAAAGTCATATTTCCCGTGAACAGAAATAAAAGTGAGACTTTTGCTGCAGAATGACAGTTATTACCGATAACAGTGAAGGGTTGTATTAACAGCAAATGCAGTTTTTTGGCTGTAGGCATAAAAAAACAAGATAATCACATACCATTAAAAAGCAGTAATTCTTTTTTCTGTGTTCATGTCAAAGTTTATTGTTAAGCAGATGAATAAGAGAATTCAAATTTAGATTTGTATTATAGAAAAGAATCCAGGATTTACAAAATAAATCATGGTCATTATGACTGATTTGGATCACAAGTAGTTCAAATTTAGGTTCTAATGTGCTTACGCTTTCTATGGAAACTGATACCACAAAAAAATATAAATTACCTCATCTTATGAACAATTTACTAAGAAGCTGGTTAGTTCTCCATACAGTTCTTTTTTATATTGCCAAATGATTAGTGAAATTCCAATCTTAAGAGATTCTCCTGATGCTGTAAGCATTTTACATACAGTAGAACTTCTGGAAGTTGACCACTCAAGGGACTGTAACCAATTGGTCAACATATAGAGGTGGTTAACATAAGGAACCAGGCCTACTGTACTGATATATCCACGTGGTACATGTCTATTCTACGAATTTTAGGTCAACTTAAGGATGTGATCCATGGGCTTGGTGCCGGTAGCACAGAGGTAACAGCACCAGCCACATGCACTTAGTGTGGCTTGTTTGAACCCAGCCAAACTGCAACAAAAAAATAGCTAGGCATTGTGGTGGGCACCTGTTGTCTCAGCTAATTGGGAGGCTGAGGCAAGAGAATCACCTAAGCCCAAGAGCTAGAGGTTGCTGTGAGCAGTTTGATGCCATGGCACTCTACCAAGGGCAATAAAGTGAGACTGTCTCAACAACAACAACAACAACAACAACAAAAGATGTGATCAATGTAGGGAGGTGGTCAGCTGGGGAGGGTGTACTGTATTTGTTTACTTAAAGCTCATACATTTAATAGATACTAGTATCTCCTATTATAAAAATTGAGGCACAGAGAGTAAGTAATATAAATAGAAAATGACAAGCTAAGATTTAAAACAAGCTTAATTGTAGACCCTACACTCTTAGGTATGACACCATATTCCTTTGGTGTATAGAGTTTTAAATATTGGTGTTGATATGAGCAGGAGGGTTTCAAGATAGTAACATTAATTCCAGGTAATTCTAATCATAGGTATGATTTTTCCTCATTTTTTACATCAATAACTTATATGTATCCACCAATTATACTTAATATGTTAATATAGCTGATAATTCTCTATATTATAAAACTGAAATGGAAGGAAGGGAATTGAAGAACTATAAATTCAATCTACTTTTTACTGTTGAATCATTTACGTTAATTTGTTGACAAATGTGTCAATTGCCGTCCTTGTCACTGGAACTAGAGCAACAGTGAGGATCAAAAGAAGTCTGTCTTCATGGAAATTCTGATGGCAAATAAAAGAATGAAGAGTATTGCACATTGTAATAAGTTATTTCCAGAGATGGTTATAGAATGATATTATAGAATAAACTTTGGGAGGTTGCAAATTTCCACAGGGAGATTCACCTGTGAAAACCTAGTATTCAAGCCAAGACACCCAAGTTAACACTGCAAGAATCATTCCTCTTAGAACAAACAAGTGAAAGTCTCAGTTCTGAGAAAACAGTTTGGTATAGACAAGTTAATGGGAGATTGGGGTGGTCTACAGCATAATAGGAAGCATAGATGCAAGGGAAAATTGCAGAGGTCACCAGAATAAGAGCCACAGGCATCTTAAAGAGCCTAGCATTTCTTTGTTGGAAAAATCTGCCCTCGTCAGAATAGTAGTTGGATCCTTTCATTTCTCTGCTCATGGACTTGGTCTCCCACTTAACAATTGACGATGTTGGCTGAACATTCACATTTCCCTTTCTCCAAATACAGGCTTAAAAATGTAACCCACGATGTCTGGGAATGATGGAGACCGAGTCTGCTTTATTCACAGTTTCAATCTGAGAACCCTGAAGCAGATAGAAGCAGAATTTTGGAATTTTAGGAATTAATGAAGAGAAACATCACAATAAATAATACCCCTCCCAACACCCTCTGCCTGAAAATATCAAGACCTTCTACATTTACATTTTTTTATTCAGACTATAATAATTCTTAAGGCATCTAAGAATCAATGTATTCTATGCTTAGATGCTTTTCTTCTAATCCAATGACAACAATGTTTTCTGGATATAACATATACATGTAAGTTAATAGGAGTTACTTTCGCCCTTCTTAATTTAACTATTTTAGAGTATCTGAGATTTGAATATTTTAGATATTTTGCCATTCAAATATTTATCACATTTCATCCATCATTACCTTACGTTCACCTAATTTCTTTTACTTCATTCTTATTTTCCCATTAAACCTACTTCCCAGAGAAGGAAAAAATATATATTTTCTACCACAAACTGATTTTTTCTCTAAAGAACTTTTTGTCCTAAATAGCTAGAGGTAAAGCAAAGTCACTGTTGGAAGGGGAACAGTTCTCCAACACAGGGAAACCACGAGGTTTTATTAATGTTTTTTTTTGGGGGGGGGAATCACTTGACTTGAGATTAAATCCATTGTTTTCAGATTTGCATGCCCAGAATACATACCATATTTATAAATGGTTACAGTATTTAAATTGGCATAAATGATGAGTCCAGGATAAGGATGATTAATTTTGTTTGGTGTCCTAATTGCCGTTTCCTTGCATAGGCACTGAAACTCAGCCTAAATATGCTCTTCTAAAAGATAACTTGCATCCTGTACATGAAATTATCAAATGGGCAGGGACTTTATATGTCTAGAAAAACTACCATAAAAATTAATAGTGCCTTGTGAAATAACTATTTATCACACTACAGAGAATTACATACATATATAGTCATTTAATGCTCTATATCAGCATTTCTTAATGGCTGAAAGGAATTAAAATGTGCTTTTTTTAAACAAAGGCAAGTTTTATAGCCTTTCATGTTGGAAAGATAAAAATTATCTGATTCCATCAATAACACAGAAAATATAAGACATACAATAGCATTTATAATTAGAAGTTCACTCAAAAATATCTTTTGAATTATGCATGTCATAATATAAAAATAAACTTTTTGAAAATGAACACCTATGTTCTCTCAGTGCACTCATAATTAAAAGATACACACACAGTTTGAGGTAGCTTTGCTCAAATTTAAACACTATTTTTAAATAGAAATATATGTACATACATAAATGCACATATACGCAATAGTTGTTGCATTTTTTCCCTAATTTAAACACTTTTCTTCATAGAAAAATTATGAACAATGATCTCCAAGCTGAAAGTAGGGTTTGAGACTAATGACAGCATATTTCATCGAATTTTTCTAGACATATGCGTATTGAGCGAAGGCAGGATGCAGAATATCTTGTGTTCTTTAGGTGTGACACTCATTTCTACTACTCTTGAATTCTTGTCAATATCAATGCGTAAGGAAACATAATAAAGGGTAAATAATTATGCATTCCTAATGATTTAGAAAAATGAAAGTTAATGTTCTTAAAAAATGTGAATATCTTACATAGGCCCGATTATTTTTTGGTGAACATATGACATAATCACTGGGTACCCAGTTTGATTTCACAATCATTTCCACCTGTTATTTATTGATAACTGTGACAAGGAGTAGGAAAGATGACCAATTATTACCTGAGTATTAAACATCCCCCCTGGAAATGACATAGAAATACTGTTCAAGGCTACCCACACTGTCATATCTATGTAGAGGGAATAGAGAAGTATAACGTTATATCTGCTCAGGAAACTATAAAATGCTTGGCAAAAATACTGACCCAAGTGATATATACACAAGAAAATTGAGTGTGGGAAAAGAAAAATGAAAATATTTTACTAACAAAGGTGTTCTGTTCACTTAATATAAAGGACAAAAAAACCATAAAAATTTAGCGATGCCCAGAATTTAACATGAAGAATATTATGAAAGTCTATTTTGAGACCTAAGGAAAAATTTAAATATGTAAAGGAACTGTGTTTTTGACAGAAAAATTACCATTTTTGAAAAATGTCCAGCCTCCTTAAATTTATGTTATAAACACTATAAAAAACTATAATATTTCTTAGAAATTGATAAAATTGTCCCAAAAGGCATAGTGAATCCAGCCAGAAAATTTTAGCTGGATAAAAGCTAATTATAAGAATTAGGTTTTGTGTGTTATGTGAAATGTATGACTTGGGTTCCTTTTTCTTTTTTTTTTTTTTAAAGATAGAGTCTCACTTTGTCACCCTCAGAGTGCTGTTATGTCACAGCTCACAGCAACCTCCAACTCCTGGGCTTATGTGATTCTCTTGTCTCAGTCTCCCAAGTAGCTGGGACTACAGGCGCCCGCCACAACGCCCGGCTATTTTTTTGTTGCAGTTTGGCCGGGGCCAGGTTCAAACCTGCCACCCTTGGTATGTGGGGCCGGTGCCCTATTCACTGAGCCACAGGCACCATCCAACTTGGGTTACTTTTATAGCATAAAACTTATAACAGACTCTGGACAACCCCTATTCCTGGATTTAATCTAATTATTGAATAAGAAGAAAGTCCAAAAGTCCTGAAGGAGAAACAGGGAGTATTATGGGGACTATAATGGTTTTTTACTCACCAGTATAGAGGTGTTAAAACTCAACATTTTAAAAAGTCAAATAAATGTACAAGTTATTAGCTAAGTGATACTTGTCCCAGACAAGTTTTAAACTAGTATTTTAATTATAAAAATAGAAATCTAAAATGTTCTTTAAAAATTGTATGATAAGTATGAATTTTTGTAATTAAACTATAAAAATCAGCCATTTCCTAACAAAACCTTCCATTACAATATTCATAATTGTAACTAAAATGAATTCCAAAGAGATCAAATAATTATCTTGTCTACCAGCCACACATTCAGTCAGTTTTAAATATATGTTGTCCTCTCAGATTTTATATATGTTACTTTTTTTTTTTTTTTTTTTGGAGACAGTCTCACTCTTTTCCCAGGCTACTATACCAGACTGTCAGCCTAGCTCACAGCAACCTCAAAGTCCAGGGCTAAAGCAATCCTTGGCCTCAGCTTCCCGAGTAGCTGGGACTATAGGCATGCACCACAGGCCTGATCATTATTTTTTTTTTTGCCATTTTAGTAGAGAGGGGTCTTGTTCTTGCTCAGCCTGATTTTGAACACCTGAGCTCCAAGTAGCCTCCTGCCTTGGCTTCCCAGAGTGTTAGGATTAGAGGTGTGAGCCATCTCATCGGAACTCAGATTTTATTTTGAATCTATTACTTTCTCTTCACTGACTTAATCCACAAATATCCAAGCAACCATTGTTTCTCATCTGGTTCTAATAAGTTATTTCCTGCTTTTTTCTGCTGCTTTCACAATCATTTCCCTATTTAGCATACAAAGTAACTGCTCAGCGCCTGTGACTCAGCGGGTTAAGGCGCCAGCCACGTACACCTGAGCTGGTGGGTTGGAATCCAGCCTGGGTCCGCCAAACAACAATGACGGCTGCAACCAAAAAATGGCCGGGCGCTGTGGCGGATGCCTGTAGTCCCAACTACTTGGGAGGTGGAGGCAGGAGACTCACTTGAGCCCAGGAATTGGAGGTTGCTGTGAGCTGTGATGCCATAGCACTCTATCCAGGGTGACAGCTTGAGGCTCTTTCTCAAAAAAAAAAAAAAAAAAAAAAAAAAAAAGAAAAGAAAAGAAAAACAACAACAACAAAGTAACTGTTCGACTGAATTGTGTCCCCCCCTACTACCAGTTCAATTTGTGAAGCTCTAACTCACCGAATTGGTTGGGGTGAGACCTTTGGGAAATAATTAGGTTTAAATGAGTTGATGAGGGTGAGATCTTCAGGATAAGAATTAGTGAAGAAAAAAATATCATAGAAATTGCTCTGTATAGACTTGTGGGGACACAGCAAAAAATGGGCACCTGCTATCAGGCAAGAGCATCCTTACCAAGAACTGAATCAGCTGGCACCCTGACCTTGTACTTCCCAGCCTCCAGAGATGAGAGTTAAATGCCTGATGCTTAAGGCATTCAGTGTATCTCCCAATATTTCTTCTAAGTTCTAAAATTTCTGCTATCATACATTTCATTTCCATTTTTGGAAAGTAATTGCTTGAGCATCCTGTAACTTTATCATGGGTACTCAAAAAGCTAAAAATATCAACAGTAAACTTTCAAGTTTTATTTCCCCTGTCATATCTCTATTTTCTTCATTTCCATTTATTTTCTGTTTTTGTTTCTGCTTTCAATTTTAAATTTTAGATTATTATTATTGTTATTATTTTGGCCAGGGCCAGGTTTGAACCTGCCACCTCTGGTATATGGGGCCGGCTCCCTAATTCCTTGAGCCACAGATATTTTCTTAATTATATGGTAATCCTTTGCTGCCACATTGTTTTTCATCATAGAAAACAAAGACATTTCTTCATCCCTCCCAACACACATATATTCCATGAAAGCATCTTAGACATTTCTTTTTGAGTTCAACATATTTAAGAACAAATACTTCCATTATCCACCTATGTTGTAAACCACCTGGTTACCAATGTTGTGCTCAACACATGGGCAACGTACATTGTGGTCTTAAAACAAGCTCTATAAACAACTTTCAATGACCTCTATATGTTTTTTATAATCCTCTCTCTTAACTAACTACTGTGAACTTTGGGGTCATTTCCAAGAAAGCGTGGAATTTCTGCATGATAAATGAAGCTCTGAAGGCTCCTGTGCAAGACTCACCATTTGTTAGATAGATGGATTCTGTGGCTCTCCCAGGAACAAAGACGCCCTGCTTTGCTGCTGTCTTGAGCAACTGCTCCCCCTGAGAAGAGAGCACACTCCTCAATCCTATCCTGCTACTGCGGAGGAAGGAGGGAATGTTTGCTCATCAGTTCCCTTCACCTCTTCCAGGTGGGCTTTCAGAGGGGGAGCTCATATAGGCAGGCGGAATTGGGAACACCTGGTGATCATTCACTAACATCCTACACCTGCTGAGAGCCTGCCCTGGCCAGGGTGCAATAGAAGAAAACCATCTGGGAAAGTCAGAGAGAGAATAAGTGAGCCAGCCATTCTACCCCTTCTTCAGGGATGAAATCATCCCATTTTAAAGTACAGAGCTGCTTATGTGATTCTTCCTGTGGGTACATGGCCAAGTTGACCTGCTAGGGAATTTTCCCTCCTAAGGAGCTGGAGAACCAGAATAGCAAAAACAGAAGACTGGACGTGGCCATTTAGTGTATCTGGTCATTCTTCAGCCAAGAGCACACCAGAAAACTTGGGCAGACACCACTCCGACACATAGCCTACAATCTGCCCCCAGTGCATGCAGCCCCTTGTTAGTCACACCAGGATCTGCCCCAAGGCATGCGGCCCCTCTTCTAAAACTCCATGATATCCTTTAGAGGCAAATTTAATGTAGCTTCTCCTGTCCTCCAAACAAGACAGCTGTTATATTAAAACATTCCTTTCTACTTAAGCAAACCTCATTGCCTCAATACTTGGATGTGTGTATGATGAACATTCCAACCCAGGCCAAAGCCCCCAGGTGGTTTCAACCACATTTAGATCTCAAAATCAAATATTCACTTAATGTGCATGTCCATTCCGTAGTGTGATACCTGATTCCTATTTTATCTGGTTTCCAGATGTCGTAAACTGCAACAGGGTTACATGTTAAAGCACATAACGTAAAATCTGGCATGTAAACTTTGAACCATTATCTTTTTTATTCTAAAATTTTTTAGTAGTTTGTGTGCAGAAAAGGTGATGCCCTTACAAATGAAAGTTTTCTTTTCACAGAGATAAAATTTCTCTTACAAAAGCTAACTGTACATTGATTTAGTTTGATAGTCGGTCTTTGTAATTAAGCTCATTTTCTAATTAGATTACTAGCTTTCAGGTGGAACCCATTAAAGGAACAGGGCAAAGAAGGCCCATAATTTTAGCAGCAGCACAGCTGGGAGGCAGAATACGTAGGTCCCCATTATCGTTGCCAATGGAAGGGACTGAAAAAAATTGGCAGAAATATTTTTTGTCTCCCCAACTTCCTGGGAACTGAAACTGGCATGCTTGCTTCAGGCCAGTGGTCAGGAGAGGTAGGGGTTTCTCTCATTGTTTGTGCCACAGGAGATAGCTAAAAGGAATGGTTGGGTTGAGATCACAAGATCTTCTTAGGTGAAGATGGGATGGGTGAATGTCACAAGATCCTCTTAGCCAAAGATGGGATGAATCCAGGAGCAGTTCAGAAAGACTGTCAGCTGAAGATGGGATAAATCTGGGCAGAGACCAGGGGATTTTCTTGGCCCAAGATGGGATTATGGGGTCAGAAAGTTTAATAGTTCCATGCTTCAAATATGAAAATGATCAGTATCAGAAATATATTCTGCCAATTTTGAAGACATTATTATTTTACCAATAATTTTTTTAAAAAAACAACATATTTACCAAAGATTACTAAATTTAAGTGAATTTGAAAAGACAAGAAAACTTAATTTAGATGAATTCCTTTTATTTTTAAGACAATTTTGCTACATATATATACACAAAACATACTAAAACACATATGCACATACACATACACAAACTTCAGCAACTTTTATCTCAGAATTCTAGCCATGATACCCTCTGAAGTTCCACATAAATCTTTATAGTTAGGTTCCTGTTACTTTCTTTCTCCTTCAAACAGTAGGTGTCTCAGCATTTTAGCCAGATTTCCTCCATGGATGGAAACATCTTATAGTCTCTAGACCTTAGGACAAGAGGTGTCTTTTAGCCTCTCAGACCCTAGAGCTTGCTGCAAGGGAAACTACCATGAGAGGTATCTTTCAACCTCCCAGACCTTGGGCATCACTTATAATACCATTGTTGGAAAATGTAAAGTGGGAAAAATAAAACAGAGTCAAAGAGCCGAACAGACTCCACATTTAATGCCATATACCAATATGGATGAACATTCAACCCAGAGAGGAATTTAAGATGTTCCAAACAAATTAATTGCAGCTTTACTTAATAAACCCTGGGACTTCTAAATCAAAATAGATCCCAACTCTCACAAATAGGTGGGGGCTTATCCAACCCCAATCAAATGGCAATTCCTTTAGAAATTCCCCTCACATCCTGGGGAGATGTTCAGGGACTGCCCCCCCCCCCCTAGCTGTTTCTCCACCTTTAAAATCAAACATTCTTTTCACCCGCCAGAAACACGTAGCACAGGCATGCTTTCCTTATTATTGGCAAGCACACAGTGTTTCTTCCTTAAAGTTAATCTTTACCTGAGGTTTTAAGATTTGTCTTGTGAAAGATACTTTATAAATAAAGCTGTTTCCACAGTTTGGCGCTGGCTGCAGTCAAGAGCTGCGTCAGACCTCCCGAGTCCATCCTATCTTTTGTCTCTTGTGTGTTTTCTGTTTATATTCATGAAATCAAACCACAAGCTACACCATCCTGGATAAGCCACCATATTGTTACAGAAATGACAAGAGGGGCTCTCACACAAAGATAATTATTGAGACAATGACGATTGCCAAAAAAGAAAGGGATTTTTTAATACCATAGGTGTCTTTTCAGGAGAAGGGGGGGAGCTGCCTCAAGTTTTTCTCTCTATCTGATGGAAATTATGGGGTTTTAAAAGAGGTGCCACATGGCTCCAGGTCGTGGTGTGACTAACCAGGGGCTATGTGCATTGAGGGCAACTTCAGGGATATGGTAAATCTTGTTGCCATGAAGTTTGCCTAGGGTCCGTCAGAACCTCAGTTCTTTTGTTTTATAGAAAATCCATTGCACTACAGTGTTTATAGCAGCCCAATTCACAATCAAGAAGATGTGGAAACCCAAGTGTACTTCAGCACATGAATGGATAAATAAACTGTGGCATATATCCGCCATGGAAGACTATGCAGTCATAAAATTTGGAGATTTTGTATCTTTTGGAACAACCTGGATAGTTTTGGAGAATACTCTCTATCACAAAAATGGAAAAACAAACATGACATGTACTCAATATTAAATGGAAACTAGTAGATTAACAACCACTTGCTTGCAGAGAGAAAAATTCAATTAAATTCAGGAGCAGGGGAGGATCTCAGCAAGTTCTCCCCACTCGGGAATAATGCACAGGTATACAGCACACTTCCTAGGCGAAGGACACAATTATAACTTGTGTTTTACCCTACGAATGTGAATCCCAATCCCAGTGTATCCCAATCTTAGATATCCTATTAATTGGCAATCCTATTAATCTAAAATATAAAAAAGAAGAAAATCTACCATTTTGGGGAATCCACTCAAAAGGTCACAATGTTAAGGGAGAGAATTATAAAAAACATACAAGGGTCATTGAAACAAATAGAGGTTGATCTTGGGATCTTCTATTTTACCCTTTTCAGGATATTAACCCATAAATTTCTCCTAGGGATTTAGAGGAACATTCAGAGTTTTCAAATGATTCCATTGTCCATTTTGAATTGTCTGTTTTTTCTTCATTATATATGTGAATTAATCCTCTCATGTTTATTCCTTCATCAGACCTCCTAACTCATATCTTCTTTGGTGTTCAAGAATTTTATAATATAAACTAGTTTCCTTTTTTGTCTTACATTGAGAGCTTTTGACCCAGTTTAGCCAGGTCCAATCATCTATCTTCTTTCCAGATTCCACTATATATGGCTATTTCTTTCTCTCTTTTGTTTGTGTCCCTGTGGAAAATACCTTTAAATATTCCATTGTGGTCTTATTAGTGATTTGTAGACATAGTGGAGCTAAATAAATATGTTCAAGACATTGATTTTAATCCAAAGTTTTGATTTTTAAGGAGATTTCTTATTTTCATGTAGCACAAGGTAAAAATAACTCAAATTTTAAAAAATAATCTAAAACAGTTCATACATACGAGTAAAACTGATATCCATATTCCTATTAAGTAGTACATTTTAAAATGACTCTCATACATTACAAATTCATCAAATTATCAGAAGTATCCCAAATAGAAGATTAAACATAAAATTTTCTTCTTTGTATACTTTTCACAGCATATTTTTAGCACAGAGTGTCATTTTGTAGTAGTATCCAAGCATAGATTTTAAAAAATACAGATAATATACTAAAATAAAAATTAATGAAGGGTCTCTATTTTCTAACAACATATAGCAGAAAACTTATTTTAAATGTCTGTTGTACTTTTATCATTATTCTCTTTAGATTTTCATTACAAAGAAAGAAAGGAAGTGCTGGAAGACACATTTTCTTAATAAAGAATTGCTTCGTTTAATGCTTACCATGTATTGGACAGTGGCACTATATCCTGAGCTCTACAAGAGATAACTAATTCACTATTCATGGATCTTTATGCAAACATGTATTCATGACATCAGTTTGTCCTTTTTAACTACACCTCTGGGCACTGTGTGAATCATTTATGAAGTGGCTATGTGTCTCACAGTTGAAAAGATTGTGAATTTACAAAGCAGACTGTGAAGAAGATATATATCTATATGAATAAACTCACACATGCACGTGATGTTAGTTCTTTTTCATGAGAAACAATTTCTCACTTTGTGGAATAATAAATGTAAAATAAAAGAGCTCTGTTAATTAGAAAAAGTTTTCCCATCTAAATAGATTTTACTCTAGTAGCTGGGAGATAGATGTATTAAAGTCATATATGATTGATTATAGATTATATAAATTATAAAATATAAATGACTAATAAAACTTAAAAAAGTAAACAAAATAAATTATCAGATGATGTTCTCATATGTCCACTATGATGTTCTCACAGTGTATATCATGAAAAAAATCAAACTATGTTAAAACAAATGAGTAAACCATTCTCATCAAATTATAAAACAATACAAAAGTAATCTTTGACTATTATATTAATAGCATACAAAATATATCACCCCTCAAATAGATATGAATCCTGAGAGGTGGCAGTCACAGGTAAATTGTCATAAAATCATCTACACATTGATATTATGCCGTAGCGGATAACAACAGGATACTCGTTTTTGTCTAAATATAAAATATATGTAGAATGAAGAAATTAATAAGCCTTTTAGTTATGACGATATAGATAATTGTCATATTCCAAATATCCTAGCTCCCTGACCATCTCTTTTTTAAATTTAATTTTTTATTTCTAATATATATAGATTTTGCTTATAGATATTTGCTGTTTTTAAAAATAATTCCAATCATAATATGAAGGATGTTTTGCAAAAAATACTTCTAAAGGAGACATCATAATAAAATGTTTCGCTAAAAACTAAAGAGCATTGCAAGAATTTTAAAAACTATAATAATTCTGAACATGAGCAAACAATGGGATAACTATTTTTAATTGATCCAATAAAAAGAACACTTTTTATGTCTAAAGATTTTTAGATACAAAATAATACCATTTGTGCTCTTAGAATTCTTTGACTGTGAATGCACTTAATTTTAATGACAAAAATCTAAATTTAATTTGGAAAAAATTATTCATCACAGCTATACCTACATATGAAGAATAGCAAACATTGATCTTTAAGATTTTCTAGAATATAGACAACAATGTCCAAATATCTTAATTAAAATACATCACATTAATTTTATGGTCCCTTAAGAGTACATTGCTCAAAAGATATCTCTTTCTTAGCCAATAAAATTTTTCAAATTATTTATAAGTGTTCATGTGTAAATGAAGTCTACATGGATAGTAAGATATATCAAGCAATTGCACTAGAGAACTTAATGAACCCTGTAATACTTTTATATTAATTAAAATATGCAAATAGGACAGCTCATAGCCAAGTAAAATTACCTACTTGGTATTAATATATAGCAAAGTGTAAGGGAATTTTTAGGAGAAGTTTATTTGACATCAACTTTAGATAAAAAAGACGTTTAATTTCTAAATAGAATTTCTGTTCATGTAAGTTTCAAATATCATTAAATTTCTAAATTATGCATTAGGACTTTATTTTTAAAATTGATTAAAGAATCTGAGCAGGGCTACACCTTAAAAATGGTATTTAAATATAAGTACTTAAACTGCAATTCTTAAGTTCTTAGAACATCTGAATCATCTATAAAAAGAACCCCTCATTGTGTTGTCAAAAATGAGTGATTATGACTTTCTATTGTCAAGAATAAATGATTACAATTGTTTTAAACATGACTTTAACATTTTATAATTACATACACACACATTGCATTTTTACAGTTTTGTCAAGTAGGATGAATCAAGTTTCTGGTTGTGAAATAAAATAATTGGCAATTTTATTATTTAAAATATTATTCATTTACTTCCAAAGATATAAATGTTGTACTAAGTTTTATTATAACCAAGTATGACTACCTACATATACTATTTCAATTAAACCTGAATAAGTAGGTCATTTTGATGGCATACATGACATTCTTAAGGATGACAAAATGATGATGACAGCAAAATCAGCAGGAATATATATTAATTTAATAAACCTGTCAACCTCTTCAGCTGTCTTCCTGTTACTTACATATCTCTTCTAAAATCCTGTCATCTGGCAAAGTAAAAACTTTCCTGGTCTTTCCCAAGCAGATAGATAACATTAGCTAATAAATCATTTTTTTTTAATGCCTGGAAGAATAAAAAAAAAATGGTGTATTTAGAACTTTTTCATTATGGTGGGAAGAAAAAGTTCCAAATACACCAAATATTCTAGAGTGCATGATAGTACTTTTCTAAATACTTGGATATCCAGAGATTAGCACTATGCCTAGGTCAATATGTGTGCCCTACCTAGATGAACGACTGAAAAGTTTTAAAGTTAAAATATATTTCAAATTTTTATTTTAGAATAAAACAATACATTCAAACAATACTCTTGAAACTCTATAAATGTAAAGTAGAATTCAACTGAATAATGCATAACATAATTTAAATGCAAATTTCATTTTTTACTTGTATTATGTTACATTTTCAGTGGCTAACAGGAATATTTCATTTTCAGCCAATTTGGAAATACAAATATTTTCACAAAAATCAACTCAAAGTTTTTAAAATACAAACTTTCCCACATTTTATGGTGAAAATTGAAATAGGTTACATTGTTTTTTAATGAAAATATTGTGACTTAGAAAGGAGCAAAATGACTGATGGATTCTTCCCCAATTTTTTACTTCTTGATTAAACATAGAAAGTATAAAGCCTTATATTTTAGAAACAAGTTGTACATCATATGGGAAATTCAAGTATGTGAATACATTCTCCAGCACCATTCTCTAAAAGGATTGGTGTTGCAATTGTATACATGAAGAAATTGAGACACAAATTAGTTAATTAACATACACAATGCAAATAGAAAAGGAAGGAAAGAAGGGAGGGAGAGACGGAGGAATGGAGAGAGGAAAGGGAGAGAAAGAGTTATGATTTTATTAAGAGGGCTAAGAAAACTACAGTTTTCATAAACTACATGGTTCACCTCATTTGTCTTTCTTATAGAGATAACATTTCTCAAATTGATATAATTTCTCTAGCAAGGTTACATTTATAGTTAATCTGCAAACACTATTCATTTTTATACTCATTGGGTTACAGACAATTCCCTGTTACCAATGACAGTTATCAATAAAACAGCCAGATATGGAATAAATTATTGCCTTAAATTGGAGAAAACTATCATGAAGGATTACTTTTCACATGTGTGACTCCTCAAAAGACTATGCAAGATCAGTCTGACTAACACAAGACATCCTATCGGTCCTCAATATCACAAAAGCAATGATAAAAATCTTTGAACTACAGTAGACTACTGCACTTAAATTAGGTTTACAGTGCATCAGAGAGAAATGAAAGAATAATGTGTAAATACCACATAGTATTTTTCCCCAAGAAATAATTGGTTAAAGGATACATTAATTACAAAAGGTAGGAAATAAGCATAGGAATTTCTAAAGCAATAATATTTGTGTATAACATAGGAATTTCTAAAGTAATAATATCTGTGTATTTGATTTTCATTTTCTTATTTTCTATTAATGGATAATTCAAAGTTGAATTTGTTTCCCCCTTGCCTTGAATAAAAATAAATATTATATAGGAAAACCAACCCTACTCATTGGTGTATGATATCTTACTCTTCCTTTGATGATATTTTAACACTTATTAACCCTCCTTCATTTGGTCTCTCTTTTTTTTTTTTTTGTAGTTCTTCTTCTTCTTTTTCTTCTTCTTTTTTTTTTATAATTTTATTGAATCATAATTCTGTACCTTGGTGCAATCATAGGGCATGATTCATATACATTCAGAAATATTTTCATCATACTGTTACAGATGGCCTTCATGGCATTTTCTTGATCACTATATAAAGACATTGATACTCTACATTTAATAAGTTTCCCCAGTACCCTGCTAAGATGCACCGTAGGTGTGATCCCACAAATGGATTAATAAATTGTGGTACATGTATACCATGGAATACTATGCAGCCTTAAAGAAAGATGGAGACTTTACCTCTTTTGTGTTTACATGGATGGAGCTGGAACATGTTCTTCTTAGCAAAGTATCTCGTACTGTAGTTTTATAATATATTGGGGGGGAAATTGTGAAGGGCACACTGATTCTGTGTTA
>CAUYON010195655.1:0-12084 GCA_963573935.1 Arctocebus calabarensis | reverse complement strand
TTTTTTGTAGAGACAGAGTCTCACTTTATCGCCCTGGTTAGAGTGCCATGGCGTCACACTGCTCACAGCAACCTCCAGCTCTTGGGCTTAAGTGATTCTCTTGCCTCAGCCTCCCTAGTAGCTGGGACTACAGGCGCCTGCTACAGCGCCTGGCTATTTTTTTGTTTTGCAGTTCGGCCGAGGCCGGGCTTGAATCCGCCACCTTCGGTATACGGGGCCGGCGCCCTACTTGCTGAGCCACAGGAGCCGCCCTTAAAAGGAAATCTATTAAGAGAAAAACATTAAATGAGGCCAGGTACGGTGGCTCATGCCTATAATCCTAGCACTCCAGGAGGCTGAAGGGGATAGCAAGACCCTGTCTCTAAAAATACCCGGGCCTTGTGACAAGTGCCTACAGTGCTAGGTACTTGGGAGGCTGAGGCAAGAGAATCACTTGAGCCCTAGAGTTTGAGGTTGCTGTGAGCTATGATGCCATAGCACTCTATTGAGGGTGACAAAGTAAGAGTCTGTCTCTAAAAAATAAAAAAAAAAAAAATGATATTTTAAGATTTCGTAACTTTGAAATTCCAAAAAAAATTATTTCCTGAAGTTATAAAAAACAAAACTCCACTAAAAATGTATTTAATATGTTCCATTATTACTGATGTCAAAAATAATCAAAAATACTTCTTGAGTTAAAGCTTTATATAGTGCCAGGGCAGTGGCTCATGCCTGTAATCCTAGCACTCTGGGAGGTTGAAGTGGGAAAACTCTCTTGAGCCAGGAGTTCAAGACCAGCCTGAGTAAGAGCGAGACCCCATCGCTACTAAAAACAGAAAAATAAGCCAGGTGTTGTGACAGATGCCTATAGTCCCAGCTACCTAGGAGGCTGAAGCAGCAGGATCACTTGAATCCAGGAGTTTGAGGTTGCTATGAGCTAGGCTGATAGCCAGGCCTGGGCTTCAGAGTGAGACTCTGTCTCAAAAAAACAAAACAAAACACTGTATTCACTAGGAAGAACTAAACACTGTAGCTTTAAAAAAGATGGCTGAGGATGTGGACAGGGGGAGAAGCAAGCAGGCAGTGGCAACCTCTGGACAACAGAATCTCTTCTCTACGCTTGGTCCCTAAGGGGCTGCAATTTGGTCCCTGGGCACTAGGCAGCCTTGGCTTCTGTGTATCGAGAGGTCACAGACCAGCCAAACTTTTCAATTAAGTTTTCTGGTGTAAGAAGTATAACCATAGATAGTTCCTAGCTTACTTTGCCCAAGCTTAGAAACACAAGAGGAAAGAAAGAGCTTCATTCTTCCAGCCTCGTTCTCTAACATCCTGGACAAGGGCTCAGACCATACCAGGGTGGGTCACATTTCCTTCCCTAGGGAAACCTTTGAGGACAAGAGGAGGGAGACTCTAGTTAGCCAGGCCTGGGCTTCATGCTTCCCCTTCTCCACGTTCAACCTGCCTTGGGAGGCCAGAGAAGTGTGGTGCTAAAGAAAATTCCTCAAGGAAAGATTACTTGTCAGGCAAAAACAAAAGATGCTCACAACACAAAATTACAGAATGTCAGAGCTGAAAGGAACCTCAGAACTCATCCATTCCATCCCCTCTTACAGAGGAGAAACCATACTCCATAGAAGATGTTAGAGGCCATGGGAAAGGTAGAGTGGTACAGGCATTCAAAGGATGGACAAGTACATGTCTGGTTGAGGATATCAGGACTTAATGAAGGTAGGTGGATTTGACCTGGGACTTCACACGCAGTCACTGTAATGTGCTTGTCTTTTGCTGACTTCAGAATTACTTTCTGCTGATACTTTGCTTATATTCAAGTTATATCACCGGTAACTTCCTTGGCTTTTTGAGTTTTTATTCAACTGGTCTTGATTTTTCTTCCAAGTTCCCTCCATTTGGATTTGGTGCCCTGGTTCTCTGCTTGACCTGGCTGCCTGTTTGGACTTGGTCCAGTTCTCTGTCTAGCAGGATGTCTGGGCTGGGAAAGACCCAAGTCTCAGCTGTGGGATTTGGTGACTCCCCTGGAAGTCTTCTGTGTATACAGAGAAGATCGAGGGTCACAGATAAATGTCTTCAGGTAGGTAACAAATGTCTGAAGTCTGTCTATTAATATACAAGTGATACTTTTGGGAGTTAAATTCTTATTGAAAAACCAAAGCAAATAAACAAGCTTACCTGCTACCCAAACAAAACGATCTGTAAGCTAGTTGTTGTTTTTGGTGTCAAACGTTGTGACCCGCTGGTTTAGACAAAAACCTCTGAGCTGTCCTGACATATTTGGGAAAACCCAACGAGTCCCTGTAGCTTCAACTACCTGGGGCCCAGGAGTTCCATAGTAAAAAATTTGTACCCTGCCCACAACTGGGGTACAGACTTTTTTTAGGATCTGGTGAGAGGGACGCTCAGTAGAAACCAGATTGCTGAAAACTCTGTGACAGAAAATCATCAGAAGGGAGGACTGGGTCTGAAGTTGGTTACAATAGGACCCCTTCCTCACACCATCCTGTGGCATTCCTCTGCTCCGGGTTCCCCCAGCAGTAAAAGCTAAAGAGCCGCGTCATTAAGCTCTTAACGTCACCTGGCTGGTGGGGACCGGTGTGTATCACGGTTTCCCACAAGCTGATTTCCTCTCCCCCTCGGACTCCATCACCGACTTTCCAGGACGACAGAGAGCCGCCAAGCAGCTCCAGGTTCGTTTATCTACACCCTTCCCATCCTTTCTGAGCCTCAGGGCCACCTCCTCCCCGAAGCTGTCCCTAAGCGCCCGCACAGCCGCACCTGCTCCGGCTGAGTCAAACTGCTGGGCTGTCCAGACGCGAACGTAAACAGAGAAAAACTGCAGGACCGCCTCCCAGAGAGCGGCGCGCCACGAACGCAACAGCGCGCGCAGCGCCAAATGAAGGAACGAATGCACGACCACGGACGCCGCCTGACTCGACGCGCGGAAAGGGCGCCTCCAGTGCAGCAGCCCCTCGCGCCAGCCGTAGCTCTACGCTGCCTTGCACGACCCCGCTCGCCCCCAAGGGGAGAACCTGAGGTCGTAAGCGCGGAAACCCAGGGAGGTCGACGCCAAAGAGGATCCGGCCTCCCATAGGCCAAGACAACGCAAGGGGGTGGGCTCTTCGGTCAAGAGTGGGCCGTGTATTGGTCGAGCCTTCGGACTGAGGACCGAGATTGGCTGCTCCGGTTCTCCGCGCCGAGGGGCATGGGGCGGGCCCGAAGGGAGTGGCTGGCGCTGGGTTCCGCCCCGAGCGTTCTGGGCTCTGGCGGGAGGGCCATTCTAGCAGCCTGGGACCCCCTCGGCTCGGGGCCGCCGCATGGGACCGCTGGGGCTGCTCGGGACGTGCGAGGCGTTCGCTGTGCGGTAGGCAGGCAGTAGCGGGCGGGCGCGGGTGTCGAGGGCGCCTGCGGCGCTGGGGACGGTGGCCCTGGCCAGACCTGCGCGTGGCCCGGCCCCTCCGCCCCCGCCCTCCGGTCTCTCGCGGTCTGCCCGCCTGACCGTGGTGATGCGGGCCGCCGCGCCTCTTGTCCCTGGCGGAGAGGGCACAAAGGTTTTCTGGGGGCGGGGGCGTCTTTGCCTTCACGTCCATTTCGCGAGCGGAACGGCGTGTGCCGCCTCGGCCGAGGAGGGAGGCCGGGCTCGGCAAAGGCCTGGGCGCGGCGAGGGAGCGCGCGTGTCTGCGCATCTCTCGTCCACGGCTGCGCCGCTGGTTGTCTTGGGCCGCGGGTAAAATCGCTTTCCCTCGGGCTTCTTCCAACGTTTACCCTGCTCCCCAGTCGGGGGTAAAGCTCTCAGATGGTTCCCACCGGCGACATTGAGACGAATTACGCCGCCCTCCCGCCGCGAGCGCGGCAGCCCCCAGACGCAGAAACCGTATGTCTCACTTTGTTGCCCAGAAGGGCTACCCTGTATAACTGTCATCAATAGGATAGTTCTCAGCAGACCACGGGCGTGTGTCCAAAAACAGTTCCAGGCCCTTTATAATTATTAGTTTGGTTGCAGCGTATTGTTTGCAATAAAAATAAGCGGAATCCTTCCAGTGCCGGGGCAGATTGGACTTCTTGGGGAGAGGGGGCGGAGCACGAAGGGAAGTACGGTTTGTAAATATTCCAACGGTTCTCAGATCCTAGGCCGTAAAGGTTGTTATTAAAGTGTGTGAACAAGTGTTGAGTTAGTTTGCCTTGGGCTTGGTTAAAAGGAGTAGAAGTCACCACTTTTCACTTTTCTCCATTCTCTTCCCCCCTCCTGTTTAGTTCTGGGCCATTCAGTGCAGAACAGAGCAAAGAAATCAGTTTCATCTCTTTTGGAAAGCTTTTTAAAGCTCTTCCCTACCCTACAACTGGTGATCACTTCTGTCTTTGGCTACCTTCTGTGGCCAATACAGCAGGCTGTGTTATGCTTTCCCCAGCCCCTGGCACAATGCTTGGAACACAGAACGGGAAGGAAGCCAGAAGAAAACAAAAAAATCAGCATGGTAACCCAAAATTGACAAAAAAGAAACATTTATTTTAATTACTCGGGTCAATTATTCTAACAGGTTAGGGAGGCAACTCAGCTCAAGCTGTCAGATTAGGTCAGGTTTGAGCTTTGCCATGTTACTCTGGTTATGTCATTTAACTTCTCTGTGCCTCAGTTTCCTCATCCTTACAAGGGGAGTGGTAATAGTACCTACACCATGGTTATGAGGATTAAATGCATGTAAAATATTGGTATAAAGTGCCTACATAATTCTTGGCACAAAGACAATGTTAAGTAGCTGTTAGCAGTTGTTAGGATAAAAATAAACAGATACCTAGACTCAGCAATACTAAGTACTATTATAGTACTTGACCCTTCAGAGTCTCTCTGCCTTTTGGGCCTTATCTGATCCTTGATTTTAAAAAATCCCTTAAGCCTTTCCTGCTTGTGCACCATAGTATTCCATAGATTATCTGCTTATGCAGCTAGCGTTTTACCACTCAATAAAAATTGATTAGGTGCCAAATAACAGTTTGGCCAAGAATTACAATAGTATTCAATATACTCTTAATATAATTACAATAGTATTCAATATACTCTATTACTTGAAATGATCATGTAAGAACAGAGTAGTGTAATAGATGAAGGCTTATGTGGCTGACAAAAAAATCTTAAGAATGATTGGTTTAGGGCAGCACCTGTGGTTCAAAGGAGTAGGGCGCCGGCTCCATATGCTGGAGGTGGCGGGTTCAAACTCAGCTCCGGCCAAAAACTGCAAAAAAAAAAAAAAAAAAAAAGAATAATTGGTTTAGCCACATAGAGGCTTAGTTTGTGAAGATGGATGTTCTTTCTTTTCTTCCTTTTTTTTTGTAATCTTACTCTGTTAGTGGTGTCATCATTGCTCACTGCAACCTCCCACTCTAGGGTTCAAGTGATCCTCCTGCCTCAGCCGCCCCCAGGATGTGCCTTATATTTTAAATCTTTTTTCATAAAGAAACTGTCTCTTATTTTTAAAGTGGCTCTCAAACATTGTGAAAAGTTGAAAAAGTTTTTGCATTGGTTTTAGACCTAGAGGTGTCACATACACCCCCGGGATATATTGCCTCACTTCCAGGTTTCCTGTACCATTTTCTGGTGACAGGAAACAGGCTAAGTTGTATATTTCCTTCCAGCTGTAAGCACCCCTTGGTGTGTCAATTTCTCTGAAATTATTTGGAGTCTGGAAAACATACTTTTCTCCTTCTCACTTGTAACTGATTGGGGAGAAATTTAGGTTTGTAATTCTGTTGTTAGTATAGTCACAATGAACCTTGAATCCTTTCTAAGGAAAACTTTCTGGGGACTCCCTTCTAGCTATGATATTTTATAATTAGCCATTAAAAACCTGCCACAAGTTGTGAGCCTTTTCTAGTGTCCTGTTGCAAAGGCCTTTAGGACAAGGACCATAAATTTCCTTATTGGTGTTTCTGGTGTAAACATGCCCAAGGAATGGTTATAAAGCTATTATAGTTGTTTCTTTTTAATATGCTTACCAGTATAGTGCTTCTGAAACATTAATGTGCTTATCAGCTCATCTGGAGCTACTGCTGCTTAAACATAGGTTCTGATCCCAAGGTGCTGGGGCAGGGTCTGAGAATCTTCATTCCCATCAAGCTCTGAGGTGGTATGGAGGCTGCTGGATCACATTTTGAGTAGTAAAGTACTAACCTAAGTATCTGTGTTTGCTTTTTTGAAGTACTTGTAAATGAGTTTTATTTTCTTATAGTATTGGAATAAAATCTTGAATTTAGGAGTTTTTTTCTATTATTTTATTCTGTTCTTAATAATTTCTCTACTCTGTTAAAAAAAAATCTGACGGGCAGTGCCCGTAGCTCAGTGGGTAGGGCGCCAGCCACGTACACCAAGGTTGGCAGATTCAAACCGGCCCAGGCCTGTAAACAATAATGACAACTGCAACCAAAAAATATCTGGGCATTGTGGCGGGCACCTGTAGTCCCAGCTACTTGGGAGGCTAAGGCAAGAGAATGGCTTGCGCCTAAGAGTGTGAGGTTGCTGTGAGCTGTAATGCCACGACACTCTACCCAGGGTGACAGCTTAAAACTCTGTCTTAAAAAAAAAAAAAAAATGATTTCAGGAATCTTT
The DNA here is from genome assembly GCA_963573935.1 of Arctocebus calabarensis. Taxonomy (NCBI): domain Eukaryota; kingdom Metazoa; phylum Chordata; class Mammalia; order Primates; family Lorisidae; genus Arctocebus; species Arctocebus calabarensis. The sequence continues at coordinate 5,492 of CAUYON010195655.1, read as the reverse complement.
TGAAGATACGTTTAGTATAACAAGATTTTTAATAAAAGTAACTGAGATAGATAGGATGAAAGAAAATTCAGAGATGTCAAGGGAAAGAATAGTATAAAAGGTTAGTGTCCCTCTGTCTGATACATCTTATTTAGGTGGGCTGCATATTTGACCAGAGCATCCTAGCAGCAAAAGCAAAGAGAAAAATTTTATCTGTTTTGCCAAAACCTTTAAAAACAAATAGACTGCTCAATTAAATCAGCTGTTTCTGTTACTGAAGCCAGAGAATTCTACTGTGGGTTCTCTAAAGAGGACAGAAAGGTACAGTGAGTGGCAGTCTTAATAGTATCTCTTGAGAGAATCCATAAGATTCTTTTTTTTCTTTTTTGGAGACAGAGTCTCACTATGTTGCCCTCAGTATAGTGCTGTGGCATCACAGCTCTCAGCAACCTCCAACTCTTGCCTCAACCTCCTAAGTAGCTGGGACTACAGGTGCCCGCCACAACGCCCGGCTATTTTTGTTGTTGCAGTTGTCATTGTTTAGTTGGCCTGGGCTGGGTTCGAACCCGCCAGCTTTGGCGTGTGTGGCTGGTGCTGGCACTGGCACCGATCCTCAATAAGATTCTTATCAGTCTTTTTTTTAAGAGACAGAGTCTTACTTTGTCGCCCTCGGTAGAGTGCTATGGCATTACAGCTCACAGCAACCTTCAGCTCTTAAGCTTAGGTGATTCTCTTGCCTCAGCCTCCCGAGTAGCTGGGACTACAGGCGCCTGCCACAACACTCAGCTATTTTTTTGTTGCAGTTTGGCAGGGGCTGGGTTTGAACCCAGAACCCTGGTATATGGGGCCAGCGCCCTACCCACTAGGCCATAGGTGCCGCCCAAGATTCTTATCAGTTTTAACACAGAGACTCTGATGGCCTCACAGAAAAGTAAAAACTGTCAGTAGGTTGGCTCTGCACCTGTGGCTCAACAGGCTAAGGCACCAGCCACGTACACCTGAGCTGGCGGGTTCGAGTCCAGCCCAGGCCCTCCAAACAACAATGACAGCTGCAACCAGAAAATGGCGGGGCGTTGTGGCAGGCGCCTGTAGTCCCAGCTACTTGGGAGATGGAGGCAAGAGACTCGCTTAAGCCCAGAAGTTGGAGGTTGCTGTGAGCTGTGATGCCACAGCACTCTATCCAGGGTGACAGCTTGAGGCTCTGTCTCAAAAAAAAAAAAACAAAAAAAACTGTCAGTGGGGTAAAAGCAATGGCCTGTGGAACTCCAAGCATGTGGTCTAGGTACGGCTTCCTCTGAGAGTAGGAATGATGTTTTTCCAGGAAAGCTATTTTTCCGCTTTGCTCTTTGTTGGGGAAAAGGATGCAGTTATTGATAAATTCAGTCCTCAGCATTCTCATAATGTGAGCTTTGTTGGACAAGGACACTCTGCAGACTGTTGAGGAGGCCAAAGGGATTGGGGCTGAGGGCAGTGATGGTTGGAAGTTTCTTTGGATACCCAGGTTCCTATGGATATAGCAGTTGGAAGTTTCTATGGATATCCAGGTTCCTATGGATATGGCAGTTGCCTCTTTTTAAAGACCATCTAAAGATGTTTCACAGTAGCTGAGCGTGATGGCACACACCTGTAGTCCCCAGCTACTTAGGAAGCTGAGGCAGGACAATCACTTGTGGCTAGGAGTTAAAGATTGCAGTGAGCCATGATGATACCACCATTGTACTCAAGCCTGGGCAACAGAACAAGACCCCATCTCTAAAAACAAATAAATAAAGACATCTCACAGTGAGTGGGGAGATTGGCCTTGTTATAAGACTTGTCTGGTGGTTCTACTCAGCTCACAGGTGAGCAAGTGAAGAGAATGAGGGGACAGAAAGCCAAGCAACCTGGCTCACAGCCCTCCCCACCACATTGGCCTAGAGGATCTACTGGCTCCTCCTGGGGTCCTGGAGGTCTCCTTCTGTTTTGTTGACTCTGTGTAAGACAGAGAAGCAGCCCTGGGGGTGGGAAAGAAAGGGGCTACCTAGCGCCCAAGGATCCTGGGAATGACTTCAGCCTCTTGCCAAGCCAAGGCAGACATCCTGTCCTCTGTAGCTTTAAATCTGTTCTTCATTTTTATGTTACCCTGATTTTGTCTGCAGAGAAAGGGAACAAACACCCAGGGTGACCTACCGCATAGGGAACGATAGACTGAGGGGCTACAAGGGTCTTCCTACAGCCAGGGAAGGAGCAGGCGGAATGGCAGTTGCTCTTTGCCACTGGGCTTCCAGTTTCAAACCTCCATGCACATCTTCCTAGCTCCTATCCTACCCTGAGGCAGGCCTCTTGTGACTGCCCTCTTTGTTAGCCTCCCCCACATGGTTCCTTACCCCTTTCCATGCTGCCTCCCCACTTTGATTGGCCTCTACCTTTAAGGTCCTTTCTCCATTAACTAATTCCCCCAGAGGCCTTCCAGCAACCTGGCCACACTGGGTTCTCCCTTGGCAGTTTCATGTTCGTGGAGAAAGGGCAGCATGGAAAGCCTCTTTGTCTGGTTTCCTGCCCAGGTTGTACCTTGGTATGTTCATGGAGTTTATCACTTATTCCTGTGGCCTTCTGTGAAAAATAAGTTTTAACGTTTGGCCCCTGAACTGGTAGGGCTTGCTCTGTCAATCAGTACCTGGCCCCTGTGGTTATGTGCTGGGTTCTGAGACAGTTGCTGCCAAAAAAGCTTCTAGGGCAAAATTAGTATAAATGAGATTGTTTCAAAGGGAGCTAATGACCTAAAGAATCCTGGAGAAAGCTCTTTTTGTTGTTGTTCAGAGGAGGGCTGCTTCCTAGTTGGTCACTCGTCAAGAGCAGAAAGTCAGCCCTCCCACCAATTCTTAGTAGCCCCCTCTTCATCCTGGACTGGAGAGACTGGGAGGAAGCCCTGCTGTGAAAGCAGTGCCTGAGGGTGATGCAGCAGACACAGAAGGGTCAGAGGTCTGGGCGCACACAGTCAGCGTTACCACGTGTGTGATGTGTGGGCAGATTTTTACTGTAGGCAAGAGTAAGCTAAGCCCACGTGACTCCAAATTATATCTGGTGGATCATATAGCTTCTGCAAGTTCTGGAAGCTACTGAAGAGTTTTAACAAGCTAACTTCAGGTGGCCTCTAAAATATCCTGAAGCTTGTCTCCTAGTTTAGACAAGGGACGGGGCAGTTCTGGCGAGACAGAACTTTCTCAGGGGGTTGGAGTTGTCGTTTATTGTCTGTACTGATGCCTCCCGTCATTCAGTCCAATCTCCTGGTATTTCCCTCATTGTCAGGAGCCTGGCTGAGGCCTCTGCCCCATTAGGAAGCCACTATCCTGTAGGAACGTTATAAAATGTGCGATCTGAGAGCAGGGAGATCCCATGTTAGTAGATTGTTTAAGGTTTGACCTAGAAGATAGTGTTGGTCTAACACAGTCATGTTCACCAGTCTGAGCAGTCTCATCAGGCTGAGAAGGATAAGCTGTCACTCTTCCTTGACAGTTGGAGGAGAATCTCTCACCCCACCTTACCCAAGAGGGTTAGAAGGAATGATGTGTGAAATCCAAAGTCTGTGGAAATGAACACCAGATAGACCTTCATGCTGTGATACAGATGCTCATCTGGCAAATGCAGACAGGGTTGAGCCCTAGGAATCCAAACTTGTGCATATGCTGGAGCCTGGGCCAGTGTTTTCTTTGATATGATTGATGTTTTCAAAGAGTGGTTTATCTTCATTCATTACTTCAAGGAGTTTTCCCTAACTTTTTCCCCAGTCTGTTACTCCCTTTCTCTGTATTTGGTAACATTTTGTATATAATTTACAATGCATTATTTTAGACTGGTTTGCATTCTTTTCTTTCACCTGTGTCTGCCCTAGTTCTCGTAATGAACTTCTGTAGTGCAGAGGGAAAAGCATGATTTTTCAGGCAGATTAATAAGTTATGAAGGGACTTGTTGCTTGTCGCTCAGTAGCTAGGGCACCAGCCACATACATGGGAGCTGGCGGGTTCAAATCCAGCCCAGGCCTGCCGAACAATAATGACAGCTACAACCAAAAAAAAGAAAATATAGCCAGGCGTTGTGGTGGGCAACTATAGTCCCAACTAATTGGGAAGCTGAGGCAAGAGAATCGCTTAAGCCCAAGAGTTTGAGGTTGCTGTGAGCTGTGTGATGCTATGGCACCCCCTAGGGCGACATAATGAGACTCTGTCTCAGAAAACAAAAAAAAAGTTTATTAAGGGACTGCTTATTCACACTGAGAAAATAACGACCTATACTTTGTCTTTTCAGAAGTACCATTTCCATGAAAATCACTGAACTTCAAACCTTCTTACCTGGTTACTGAAGGGCCACTGGCCACATGGTTAACCTAGTTGAAGTCTATGTGTATCCTTTTGAGTTACTTAGGAATGTCTCCTGAATAGCTTACAGTAGCTTAACCACTTCCCAACCCACCAGGATAAGTGGGTACCTTCTTTTTTATAAGTATATCATCAAAACAGAGATAAGGTAGGCACAATGGCGTGTGCCTGTTGTCCTAGCTACTTGGGAAGTTAAGGTGGGAGCATCACTTGCACGCAGGAATTTGAGACCAGTTTGGACAACATAGCAAGACCTCGTCTGTCAAAATAATTAACAAATTAACCAGGTGTGGTAGCAAGTGCCTGTAGTCCCAGTTACTCGGGAGGCTAAGGTAGAAGGAACCCTTGAGCACAGGATTTTGACCAAATGAGCAACATAATGAGACCCTCATCTCTTTTTTTTTTTTTTTTTTTTTGAGACAGAGTCTCAAGCCGTCACCCTGGATAGAGTACTGTGGCATCACAGCTCATAGCAACCTCCAATTCCTGGGCTCAAGCAAATCTCCTGCCTCCGCCTCCCAAGTAGCTGGGACCACAGCGCCCCGCCATTTTTTTTCTTTTCTTTTTTTTTTTTTTTGGTTACAGCATCATTGTTGTTCGGCGGGCCCAGGCTGGATTCGAACCCGCCAGCTCAGGTGCATGTGGCTAGCGCCCTAGCCTGTTGAGCCACAGGCGCCTAGCCCCCATCTCTTCTTTTTTTTTTTTTTTGAGACAGAGCCTTAAGCTGTCACGCTGGATAGAGTGCTGTGGCATCATAGCTCACAGCAACCTCCAATTCCTGGACTTAAGCGAGTCTCCTGCCTCCACCTCCCAAGTAGCTGGGACTACAGATGCCCACCACAACGCCCGGCTAGTTTTTGGTTGCAGCTGTCATTGTTGTTTGGCGGGCCCGGCCTGGGTTTGAACCCGCCAGCTCAGGTGTACGTGGCTGGTGCCTTAGCAGCTTGAGCCACAGGCACTGAGTCCCCCATCTCTTCTTAAAAACAAAACAAAGTTAATTTGTTTGTAGCCCACTCTTGCCCCAACATCATCGTATTTCAGCACCTGTCTCAAGACCATACCATTTAGTAAGGGAGGTGGGAGAGCTCTGGCCACTACTGAGCGAGTTTTTAGGAATAGAGCAAGAAGTAGCAGTTGGGAGTTGTGAGCTAGATTCAG
>CAUYON010195654.1:0-16754 GCA_963573935.1 Arctocebus calabarensis | reverse complement strand
CTTGGTAGAGTGCCGTGGCGTCACACTGCTCACAGCAACCTCCAGCTCTTGGGCTCAAGCGATTCTCTTGCCTCAGCCTCCCGAGTAGCTGGGACTACAGGCGCCCGCCACAGTGCCCGGCTATTTTTTTGTTCTGCAGTTTGGCCGAGGCCGGGCTTGAACCCGCCACCTTCGGTATATGGGGCCGGCGCCCTACTCGCTGAGCCACAGGAGGCTCCACACCACTGCTGGGGTAAGGCCTGAGTGAGCGTGAGGCGTGCATACCTGCACACCTGCACATCTGCTATGGACAGGTGAGCTCTCGGCTGCAGGGGATCTGCATCTTCAATGGAACTCACTGTCCCCTGCAAAGGAGAAAGTCCCCAATACCTTCCCTCTGTGGGACACCAGCAGAGACAGCTTAGTTTTCTCAGAACTTGACCCCTCAAGACTCTTCATGCCTTAGGGAATGGTGGCAGCCATGGTGGAGTGCCTGCAGTATGCCGGGCACTTGAAATGCCTAATCTCCGACCCTGACAGTAACCACACACCCCCCCCCACCCTTTACAGATGAGGAAATGAGGCAAAGAGACAAACCGTGTCCTGGGTTACACAGCTAATGAGAGATAGCTGGGCGTCCACCCATCCCTGCCCACGCCTGGCACAAGGGGCCCTCAGAACATGCTTGAGGATGGACCATTCGACTCTGCGGGGAGGGGACAGGAAGCTGGGTGGTCCTGATTTTCCCTGACTATCTTTTCTTGGTCAATCTTTAATTACCAGGGACGGGGAACTCAGTCTGGAAACTTGACTTTGAGGCCTCGGGGGAGCAGGGGGACCTTGAGGAAGCCCCTCTCTGGCCTCTCTGTTTCCGTCTGAGACACCGTGGTGGGCACCCCTCCTTGTCAGACCCTGCCTTGCTGGAATCCAGGTAAGACTGAGTAAACCCTGTATTGTGGGCAGGGTACCTGTGACCCAGGTAATGAACGGGAGCCTGACCTGGTTTTAGAAACTGGGTCATGGAAGGGAGGAGCAAGTGCCTTTTGCTCCCTCTTGAGTGAGGTGGAGGGGGGAGCAGGGCAGGAGGGCGCTGAGTGCTGAGAGGCGGGCGCAGGGTCCAGGACGAGGAGAGGCAAACGGGGTCTCTGCTGGGTGCTCTGGTGGCCCAGGAGTGGGAGGAAAGGCCTGGGGTGGGGGATCATTGAGGGAAAGTTGACATTGTTGTCTCTGCTGGAGGGAAAGATGCCACCGTCCTCGCCTCTCCTTCGTCCCCTTCAGCCCCTCTGTCCTTCCCACACTCTGACAAAACCAACGTGCTCTGGCCCCTCCCACCACAGGAAAGCATCTCTGTCCTCGCCCTGGCTGTCAGGTGGTCTGGGGACTCTCCTCCCTCTGTCCCGGCCAGCTGTTCTCCTCCTCCTGCCGCCTCCCCCAGGAAGGGACAGGCCTCCTCTGAGGCTCCCTGGGGGCTCGGGCCTGCTTCTGTGAGGAGTGGAATGAGTGTGTGCGCTGCCTCACTCACCATACACCCAGGCTCTCCTCCTGGGGGCCGGGCGGGGTGCCCTGCTCCCCTCTGCATGCCCAGCCTCCTAGGCCGCTGCTCAGGAGACAGCTGCCGAGCTGAACCGCAGCGCAGAGAGCAGGTGGGGAATTGAGGCACGCACGTGCCAGGAGAGTTGCAGGGCCTCCATGCAGGCTGCAGGCCTGCCTCCGAGGAGCAGTATCACAAGAGACAGAAACCAGCCGGGGAACCACGGAGTCAGGAAGGGCCTGAGTGGCTTCCTGGGCTTCCTGGCCAGTGCCGCTTTTCTTCCTTAAGGCTCAGATTGAAGACCCTGCCCCGGCAGGGCACAGGGATGGTGAGAACCAGACCGTTTTATTCATCACTGTGTTTGTCATACCCTAGCGCACGGCAGGGCTCAGAAGTGCCTGCCGGGTGCGGGCCTGGTGACCACAGCCTGTGACACACACTGCAGTTCCTCCCTGCTGTGGTCCCATCCCATTGTCAGTGGCCTCCTCTACATCCCCGCCCTGTGTGGACATCAGCAGCACCTGGGAACTTAGAACTGCTGGCTCGCGGGCTGCACTCCGGGCTCCTGGAACTGGAAACCCTGGGGCGGGGGGCGGTGATCTGGTTTCTAGCACTCCAGGTGATTCAGAGGCAAACTGGAGATAGAGAGCCACCGCTCTGCCTGACTGTCCGCAGATCCCACATGGAAGGCATCCTGAGCTGTTCCACGTGCCTGGGATGCCTTTCTCCCTATCTCTGCCCCTAGCTGTCTTGTGCATGTTTGGGGGGCTCCTACCACTCCACCTCCTCCAGAAAGCATCCCCAGATTCCCTCAGTCTGAAATACTAACCCAGGGGATGCCTGTCCCTCCCAGCCCTGGTCCATTCTGGCAGGCGCTGCCTTCCTCCCTGCTGGGATGTGAGCTCCTGCAGGCAGGGTCAGGCATCCTGCTCCCCAGCCCCCTCACCGACCAGACTTAGGGTATTCAGGAAATGCTACCACACGGCACCAGCCTAGCAAGCTCCCTGATAGAGACTCGCAAGGGATAAAGCAGTACGGCATGGAATGATTTCTATCCCATTCTTGGGAGTAACGTCTTACAAACATGCACTGCCCCAAAATGTGTTTCTGAAAAAGAAATTGATGAAATTATTTTCAACAGTGAGGAAAAGAACAAAAATGCTAAATCAAGATTTGTCTATCTGCCAGCAATGGTTTTGCTTTTTTCTGTCTTCGAATCCCTCACCGCGATGGTGAATATGTCTAATTACCCCAGTTGAAAATAGTGATGCTCAGAGATGTAAAGTAACTTGCCAGAGGTCACACAGCCTCGACCCAGGGGCCTGCGATTGCAGTGCCCTTCCAGCAGGCCAGTGCAGTGGGGCGGGGGGTGGGCAGGAGCCAGTGGGGTGAGAAACAGATGCGTGCCTCCTTCCATCCCTGTTTGCTTTATCCCCAAACGGCCACCTCCTTGGGGAGCAGTTTCAGCCAATGGGCGACGTCACATGTGGCCACTGCTGAGGCTAGCAGAAATGTCTGTCATTCCACAGGCTGTTTACTGGGTCAGGCCTCATCTGGTTAGACTCCAACTCCGTCTAAAAGTGGGAGTCAGAAAACAAGTACAAGTGAACGGATTGTCACCAGCCTGGCAGAAACAAACCTCAGTGACATGGCAGACAGCCACGGAGATAGGACATCAACCCAGGCCATGGCAGCCCCTGGGCCTGCATTTCTGAATCCTCATGCCAGCGCCCGTGTGTGTGGGCTGTGCTGTGCAGATCCATGTCACCGGTCGGGCTAGGTTTAATAATGCCCACCAGGCGACCCGGGTTGAACACCCAGGGGCCTCCACCCACAGTGGAGTCCCTTCCCGCTTCTGAACTGCAGTGTTCTCATCTGACACAGGTGACAGAGACAGGATCTACCTCTGGGTGGCCGTGAAGATTTAAGATATTGACTGATTTAACTGTCCCCCTGCCCACCTGGGGTCAACTCAGTCTATTTTCACTGCAGATGTCTGTCCAGGATGAATCTGAGCTCGGGTTTATAGACATGCTCCTTCCAAACTCCGGTAGCAAGCCAGAGAGGAAAATGTGATTCCCCAGGCTCAGCGGGAGAACAGAGCAAAGGCGAACACACTTCTGTCTTCCGGCCACTGCCGCTTCTCTGCCAAGTGAGGTCTCCATGCCTGCTGAGGGGTGGCTGTCATTTGTTTCACCCTGGACAGAAAATCCCAGATAGGGTTGAGTTGAGACAATTAAGACCTTACACTGCTGCGGGGTCAAGGTCCTGACTTAGATTGTGTGTGCATGCAGCTGCAGCTCGCCCCTCACAGCCCACGTGTCCTCAGGACACTCTTGCTGCCTTTGAGTCTCCCTTGCTTCCTCCTGCACAGAATGCACAGAAGGAGAAGAACCCAGCTGCTGGTTCTAGGGCTCTGTGAGAGTGCACGGAGCAGGGCAGAGTAGGGGCTGGCACATGGGGGCCGAGGAGAAAAATGAATCACAGAGATGTTAGCTGAGGATGTTGAGGGTAGTGATGGACAGTGCTGGGAGCTGAGCCCCGGAAGTGTTTGTTTGTAAGCCCGTAATTCCAATGTCCCTCACTCCACCTGCCTTGCCTTACACCAGTAGTTCTCAACCTGTGGGTCGGGACCCCTTTGGACTGTATTAAAGGTTCACGGCATAGGAAGGTTGAGAACCACTGCCTTACACCAACCTCTGCCCTTAGGAAGTTGCTGGTCACCTAGAGAGAAGAGAGCTCACAGGTGGAATCAAATCACCTGCGTAAAGGTACAAGTTAAGGGTCACAGGCAATCCTGGGAGGGACGATCCTGGTTTGGAGAAAGGGTCCAAGCTTCCAGGAGGTGGTGACACAAAAGTTTGGTCTTTAAGAATGAGCAGGGTTGGAGGTGTATAAAACCACACTCTGGCATGTGGGGGACTGTGTGACATTGGGTTGGCTCTGTGGTGGGCTGTGGAGAAGGGGGCAAGGACTCTCTGGGAACCAACAATGTGTGCTTCTCTCACGGCCCCCAAACCCTCACTTTTTGCTCTGTGCTATGTCCCAGTGCTCCTGAATTGAGAGAGAACCAGCATCTGTAACACCACCCCCCTTGCTAGGCACACTGCTAGGTCCCAAATATGTAAACAAAACTGAACAGTAAAGCTCAGGTCAGAAAAGGGAGTTGTTGAAGTCACATGGATGGCAGGGGAAGAAGCCAGGATTCCAGCTCTATTCTCTCTGCTTCCCAAACCCAGCATCTTTCCATTAACACACGCCTCCTTGACCTTTGTAGTGGGTAAAAATAAAGCCTTGCATGGAATAATAGGACCTCCTGAAATAATTGCACGGTAGGATTAATAACTGCCTAGTAGCAAATATCTGCTGAGTGTTTATACCAAGTGCTCATCCACAGGCTTTTTAATATTTTAACTTAATTCTCACTGTTACTGTAGCCCTATGAGAGAGGCACTATTATTATAATCTGCTTTAATTTCACACCGTGAAATTGACACACAGAGTTTAAATCGCTGGTCTAAGGGCAAATGATTAATAGAATTTAAAGGCTGAATTTAAGTCTGAGCAGCTTGGCCCTAGCTTGCTACTCTAACTAGAATAACAACGAAGATGGGTCAGGCTGTGCACTTCACAAGGGCAGCTGGCTAAGGGGGCACATAGAGGCTGAAATACAGTGGGGATTCTGCTCTCTGGGGCTGCTTTGAGGAAGGAGTATTTATGTGTCACTTACACACAAGATCTGCCAAGCCGAGCCTGACCAGGAATGCCAGCTGCTGACCACAAAGGTGGTTTTTGTTCTTCGTATGATTGACTTTTTCTTTTTAAATCATGACCTTCCCAAGGCCACTAAGAGCACAGATAAAAATGTAGAGCCCTGACAGCTAAGAAATGCCCTGCCACCAGACACAGTGGGAAATGCCACCAGACATTGAAACACCACCCAGCTCTGACGGGCTTCCTCCAGGTGACAAAAATGAGCCCTGGAACAGTCTTCACAGTGGTCTCTGGGCAGGTTGGCCAGGGCACGTGCACCCTTGAGCCAGCCATCCTTCTTCTAGGAATCAGCCTTCTGCAACCCATAGCAGCCTCTGCTGAGATCTCCATGGGAGCAGTGTTTGCCAGAGCAGGTAGTTGGAAACTGCTGAAAACACTGTAAAGAGGGCGGGTGCGGTGGCCACACCCGTAATCCCAGCACTCTGGGAGGCCAAGGCAGGCAGATTGCCTGAGTTCACGAGTTCGAGACCAGCCTGAGCCAGAGCTGAGACTCCGTCCCTAAAAATAGCCAGGTGTTGTGGCGGGTGCCTGTAGTCCCAGCTACTTGGGAGACTGAGGCAAAAGAATCGCTTGAGCCCAAGAGTCTGAGGTTGCTGTGAGCTATAATGCCACAGCACTCTCCTGAGGGTGATAAAGTGAAACTCTGTCTCAAAATAAATAAATAAATAGAAAGAAAAGAAAACACTGTAAACAGCAGATTGGTGCATCAGTGATGGTTCACTGATATTCACAGTGCCAAACAGACCTTGAAGTAAAGGAGGCAGGTTTGCTTATAGTAATAATAAAAATGGAACGAGCTCTACTTGAAGTACAGAATATTCATTACACCACGAGCCCATTCTGGTAAAGAATGTTTTCCTGTAGGTGTGTGTGGTTAACCCCTGTGTTGAAGGCAGTAGAATGTGTGTTTAAGTCCCAGCACTCTGGAATAAGACTGCCTGGGTGCAAATCTTTGCTCTGACATGAGCCAGGTGAGGAAGAGTAAGTTACTGAATTTCTGGTTTCTCGGGGTCCAGGGTTCAGGGCCGGGAGCCAGGGATGCTGGCTTAGACTCCTGGTTTGCCCTTTCTTCCCATGTGATCTGGACCAAGGGCCTCATTGTTAATGTGCCTCAGTTTCCTTGCCTATGAAATGGACATCAGGTAGGGCTTACCTCATGGAGCAGAACAGGACACTTTCTTAGTAGGTCTGAAGCACAGAGAATCCCTGGGAGGGCTAGTTATGCTGAAGCCTGGAAGAAAATCCTGAAGAAATATATACACCCAACACTGGTTATCCCTGAGGAAGGTTTACTGTTGAACTCATGCATTCTATAGAATTTGATATATATATATATATATATATTTTTTTTTTTTTTTTTGGCTGGGGCTGGGTTTGAACCCGCCACCTCCAGTATATGGGGTCAGCGCCTTACTCCTTTGAGCCACAGGTAGTGCCCCAAATTTAATATTTTTGAAAGGATGAATGAATTATACTGGCAGTTAGAAAAAAAAAACCTGATTTTAAAAGAATGTGCTTGCTAAAGACCCTCTTGAGAGATAAATGCATCCTTCTATCTCATTCATAGGGCACAATGGACCCTGGTCAGTCAGTGGGCTCTCTATCCCACCCCACACCCCCAGTGCACTGGGCTGTCCACTGTCACTGTTCCTTCATAGGTCAGCCATCCCCAGAAGCCTGGGAGGTCTCCTAGGACAGGGATTCCATCTAATTGATCCCTTCTGCACCTCCTGTGTCTGTCCTAGTGGTTGGCACATAGTAGGTGACTAATGAGGGTTTGCTGAGAATCTGGGGGCTTGTGGAGAGACGTGGCTTCTCCAGTCTGACAATAAACATGCTGCCTTCTGACCCCTGAGGAATGCTCTTGGCTCTCGTCCCCCAGTCAGGCCCTAAAAATGAACACTATGTTAATTACACAACAAAACAGCACATTCTGGACTCAGCCTTGGTGCAGCCGTCTCTCCCAGCTGCCTTGCCTTTGGCCAGCGGGTACAGAGGCTGTACCTGGGTAGGGGACCTCCAGCCCTTCTAGTCCAGGGCAGCAGCCTCCAGGGCCTCCAGGAACAGGCAGTGGCTTGTGAAAGTGAGAGCTGCTGCCCTGGATGCAAATTCATTCTGTGTGTCAACAGGAAGAGTTTTCACTTCCACACATGCACAAATAAACAAGACCAAGAAAAGGTGAAAAAAAAGGAAGAAAGCGATAGAGAAGGGAGGAGATTCAGAGAGAAGGGAGGGAAGGGAAAGGAAGGCAGGAAGGAAGGAAGGAAGGAAGGAAGGTTGGTTCACCTTTCCTAGACAGATCCTACATCTGACTCCCACTCCTCCAACTTTAGAGAGATTGGCCTTTGAGAATTATTCCTCTCTTATAAAAAACCACCTGCTCATCAGGGCAGCTAAGGCCTGGCCTGGGGCACCCTAGGGGGCAATAGGGAGGGAAGACAGCTGGTGTCCCACACACATGGGCAGTCAAAATCTCTACTCCATCCAGATTCTGCTGGCTGATGCCAGTTTTGCCCCTTTCAAGAGTCAACTGGACAGCTGAGCTTTTACTTGAAATATAGTGATTTTTTAAAATCACTATGTATATGTGATGGGGGCCCAAAGAAAGAAGGGAACGGATAAGTATGTGTGGGGGCCCTTTAAAGCCCATGAACCCACAATTCCTGAAGCTTTTTCACACTTCACAAGTGAGTAAGCTGAAAGGCCATTGGCCAAGGTCACTGGGAGTTACTGAGTGTCCAAGAGAAAGAGATTTCTGACTTCCCGACCCAAACCCTTCCCTCTGCTCTTCCCCCTTGAGGCCAAGGGTCTGCAGACCCCTGAGGCAGATCTCTCAGGGAAGGAACCAGGCCACACACCTCCCTCCGATCCTCAGTTTCACTCTCCCAGGAGCCCATCATGATAGTGGGCGTCTAAGTGGCCTAGACCACCCTGACTTTGAATGCCAAGACTAATGCCCAGCCTGGGGGGAGCATAATAGATGTTCCTCATGATTACCTTTGGGTGCATGTCCATGGGACATTTCCCATGAACTGCCACCTCATTTGCCAGCAATTTCTGACTTTACAGACTTTACAGCAGAATCCAGGAAAAATATAATCACCTCCCCAAAGTCACCCACTGAGCAAGAGTTGAATTCAGTCGCCCTTTATATCTCCTGCCTCTCACATCCTACACATCCAGTGACCTGTCTTAAAACATGCCCCAGTACAGCCGCTTCTCCCCAAGTCCACCATCCTGCCTGGTCCAGTCATGTTTGTCCTTCCACTGCACTGCGCCAAGGACCTCCTCTCCGATTCAGCTCTTATGCCCCTGAACTGGAACTGCCATGCAGAACCCAGAGGAATTTTTTTAAAAAGAAAATTTGGTATTCTATTACTGTCTCAAAACCTTCTGCTGGCCTCACAACAATTTAGAAAGAGGCCCCAAACTCCCTGTTAGGCTCTGCAAGGTGTGTTATTGGCTGAACTGTGTCCGCTACCCTCCAAAATGTATGTTGAGTTCTGAACCCAGGACCTCAGGATCAGACACATTCGGAGACAGAGTCTTTAAAGAGGTCATCAATGTAACAGGAGGTCATTAGGGTGGGTCCAATCCAGTATGACTTTAGGACAGGCACAAGCAGAGGGACGATCATATGTAGATACGGGGAGGAGACAGCGTCTGCAAGATGACAGAAACCTCAGAAGACACCAGCCCTGCTGACACCATGGCCTCAGATTTCTAGATTTCAGAATTGTGAGAAAATGAATTTCTGTTCTTTAAACTGCCCCCTCCCCATCTGTGGTACTTTGTGATGGCAGCCTAAGCAGACGGCTGCCCTAAGACTATCCTCTTTGTCTCTGCACCCACCACACTGGCCTCCTCCTCATTCCTAGTACTGACTGGGAACACATGTGCCTCAGGACCTTTGCATGTGCTAAAACCTTCAGCCAGCACTTCTCCCCATGTATCCACAGAGAGATAAGTCTGGAAGCAGGGCATGGGGTGCAATAAAAGAGAAAGTTAATTGGATTTAATAAATGTTCCCTCAGCATCCAGTCTGTGCCAGGCACTGAGCCAGCTTTTAGTCCTGAACCTGCTCCTGAGCCTCTAAGGAAGGAGCTTAGAGTCCAAGGATGAGACAGGACGATTTAGACAGGAAGCAAGGGGGCCCAGGGAACATTCCAAATCTTGGGGAGTGCTATGGACTGAAAGCTTGAGTCTGGCTCCAGATCCAGAGGTTGAAGCCCTAACCCCAATGTGATGGTATCTGGAGGTGAAGCCTTTGAGATATGATCAGTGTTAGCAGAGGTCAGGATGGTGGAGCTATCACAACGGAATTAGTGCCCTTGTAAAAAGAGGAAGAGAGTGAGATTTTTCTCTCCTCCACGTAAGGACCATCAAGAAGGTGGACACCTGCAAACTGGGAAGCAGGCCTTCATCAGACACCAGATCTGCTGGCTCCTCAGTTGAGAACTTCCCAGCCTCCAGACCTGGGAGAAATGAGCCCTGTCGTCTAGGCCACCCAGTCTATGGGACACATTATAGCAACTCCAAGTTGACTAAGTTGGGGAGGATTAGGCCCATGACTGGGTATCAGGAGACTGAGTTTACCTCCCTATTCTGTAGTGACATCAGGTAAAGGATTCCCTTCTCTGAGCCTCAGTGTCCCCACCTTGTAAAGGAGGGACTATAAACTCTACCTGTAAGGGTCTCTAACCTGACTGTAAGATATTCCTAACCCTCAGCTGACCAGTGCTGAAGATGGTGCCTGGTCCTTCAGGCTTGCTGCTGCCTGGAGATATCCCCAGGCCATGGTGGTGGGGGCGGGGAGGCCACAGTAGGAAGAAGCCTCACACAGCACTTTTCCAGAGTGCCTGAGGTCATCTCTGGGGCTGAGGTTCTGGGGAAGAACAGGACCTACTTGTCCACTCCCTGGTTAAATATTTGCCTGCTTTGGCTCTGACTCCAGAGGCGTTCAATCAGCTGGCCCAGAAAATCCATCTGGTCATGACCCTGTGCACGCAGGGGCTTAGGACTCAGGCAGCACTTCTGCTATTCAAGCTTTTATTTAATCAGAAGAGAAAAAAAAATAGGTACTTGCTCCCTTCCTCCCATATTCTTCCCACCACCACCCAGCTGGCCTTGGTGCCACTCAGCCCAGGAGCAGCCGGGGATGACCAGGCCACCCTTGCAGAGAAGCAGCAGCAGGTTCTCATGCAGAGAACACTGGGTCCAAATTCTTGCTGTGCCACTGGGTGGGTGCATCTTTGACAATTCTCTTAACCTCTCTGAGTGTCACTGTCACCTCTGTAAAATGAGCTAATTAAGGTTCTAGGCCCCCTTAGGTTTCAACTGTCCCCTCTTGCCCCCTTCACTTGCTCTGCCAAATTCACTGCAGTCTGGTGGGCTGCTTTCCCCCCTCCTGCCTCAATTGCATCTGTCCCATCCTGGTTGCCTGTTCGTAGCAACCAGGCTCGTGACCAGGCATCTGGGTTCAGATCTTCATCATTTTCCTATTAGGGAGATTCTTGATTTTTCTAACCTCAGTAAACCTTGACATTCTGTCTGTAAAACAAGGACTGAGAATCAAATCTTCTTCCTAGGGTTTTGGGAGGATAAAGATGATATGTATGCACCTTATGTGTACTTTCATGAGTAGGAAGCCCTGTAAAGACCAGAACTGTATTCGTACCTTGACTCTCTGCCTGGCTCACTTCTCCATCCCCACCCTAGGATGCAAAAGATGCTGACTCCTTATGCCCCCAGCACCACGTCCACCTCTATTTAGCATTTTGTTTGGTGGGGAGTGTCTAGAGGGCAGGGACCAGGTCTCATTGATCGTCCATCCTTCTCCCAGGTCAACAAGCCCTGAATCACAGCTAGTTTCTTGAATGAGTGAATAAATGGGTGAATGAGTAAACGAACTGCCAATGACCTTTCCAGGCCAATGACAACATGCACTCGGTCTTCACCAATCAATAGTGATCTGTGTCCCAGTTTCTAAGTCAGAGCTTCTAATGCATGACATAGTGTTCAAAGAGCAGACAGCCTGGTGGGAAGGGGAGGAGGTCAGAGAGGATGTCTGTGCCAGCCTGGAGCACAGGAGCCCACCATGGGGGGAGGGAGTGTCACATATGCCCATGTCCTTTCGTTCACACCCCAGTAGTGGGCTTGCTGGGCGGATCTCAGGAAGGATCCTTAATTGAGTCTGAGGGCTGCCCTGTGTGAGCTCAGATCCCAAGAGGGAGAATATTCCTCTGCTCTGTACACATCCCGAACATGAGATTGTCAACTCATTTTGAACCTCAGTCTTGGGTCAGGCTGGCACCCTGGAGTACCACAAGGCAGGCTGGCATCTTCTTTTTCTCAGAGACAGGGTCTTCTTCTGTCACCCAGCCTGGAATGAGGTGGCACAATCATAGCTCACTGTGGCTGTGAGGGCTCAAGTCATCCTCCTGCCTCAGCCTCCCGAGGTGCTGGGACTACAGGTCTGAGGCGCCATGCCCAGCCTGGCGTCTTCTTAAAGACCTTAACAAAAGTCTAAGAGAGGACCCTTGGATATTATACCTAAAAGCACAAAGTCACAGAAGGTCCCTAAGACAGATTTCTTCTTCTAGTCATTGTTTCTGCCCTAATTTGTCCAACACGTGTTTCCTCGGGGCCTACAAGGAGACACACAGCCCAACAGGACAAGGAGCCCTTGGGGGACCAGCGTCTGCACCAGCCCAGGGGGTAGAGCTGTCCTGACCTGGACTGCTGGGTTAGGGGGCCCCCTCGGGGCCAGAATCCAGGCCGTGTGCTGCAGCCTTTGTCTCCTGAGTTCTCACGGCCACCCTGGGAGGGGGTTAGTGGTAAATACATCTCCTACCTGAGGAAACTGAGGGCCTTGAGGCTCAGAAAGGTTGAATAACACATCCAACTTCACACAGCAAACACATGAACGAGTCATCAGGAACTTAGAAGATTCTGGCCCCTTTAACTCCAAAGTCTGTGCCCTTGACCCCAACACATGTGGCCCACAGAGCACAGATGCTTGAGTGAGGGCGGGTCCACTTATTGGTCCCACCAGTGTCAGAGAAAATTGTACGAGAAATTGATGGAGGAGGGCAGGAATCTACCCAAATCTCGCATCCCAGTACAACATTCTTGGCACGTTGGTTATGTTGGTGTCTCACTTGCCTGCTTTGGCTCTGACTCCAGAGGCGTTCAATGGTGTGGGGTTTGGCTCAGGGAACTGCTCTGCCAGTTGCTAGCAGGATGGCTGTGGACAGGTGATTTCATCTGTCTTAATCTCACTTCTTTTACCTACAACTTCGATCATAGGATTTCTAGATGCTTGGGGTCCTTTCAGGAGTGACTGCTGTCTTAGCTTGCCTGGGCTGCTGTAATATCGCACCACACATTTGAATGACAGAGATTTATTTTCGCACAATTCTGGAGGCGGCTGGAAATGTAACACTGAGGCTTTGGCAGAGCTGGTTCCTCCCGAGGCCTCTGTCCTTGCCTGGCAGGTGGCTGTGTTCCCCCGTGTCCTCACACGGTCTGCCCTCTAAATGCCCGTATCTTACTCTCCTCTTTATACAAGGATGCCCCTGACATTGGATCAGGGCCCATCCATGTGATCTCATTTTAATTTAATTACTTCTTTAAAGATGCTACCTCTAAATACAGTCACTTCTTGAGGTAATGGGGGTTGGAACTTCAACATGTAAATTTTGGAAGGGGGACAGAATTCAGCCCACATCTGCTGTCATAGCATTAAACTTTCAACCATCATTTACTTGCATTGTATTATGAGTATTTCCCTGTGCCATTACCAAATGGATTAGTGGGTGTAACGACTACAGAGTATTTCACCAAGAGCATGGACCAAAAGGTACTGAACCAATATTCCACTATCAGATTGAGCGACTAACAAGAAACCACAAACTTAAAGGACTGGGTGATCTGGTGGCCCCAAGCGCCCAGTCTTGTCCCATTTACCTCTGAGGCTGGCACAAGTGCAAATACTCCATGCCAGCTTGTTCCTAACTACCAGACTCTGAAGGAGGATGGGATTTAAATCCTACTCTTTAGGAGTACTTTCCTGATGTTTTAACCTCATCCCCTGAATGCAGGCTGAAGGCAGCTCATCCCAACCTCAACCCCAATAATCATTAGAGGGAGAGGCTGAGTGAAGGATGTGAATAATGACCTTCTTCTCCTGAATAGTCATTTAATTGACAACCCACTATTTGCAGGTCTATTTCCAAGCACAAGGTAGAATTCCACTTTACTGCCACCCTGAAGTTAAATGTATCTATGTGACTTGCTTTGCCCTGGGTGGAGCGTGACATCAGATCTGCCCAACTCATCCCCTTAGGAACATGAGATCTGCGTGTTCCTGCAGTGGGACGGTCCCAGAGACCCCCAACCTCCTCTCTCTCGCCCTTACATCTGCAGGACTCCATGCCATGTGGGACTTCTCACTGCCTGGAGGTCTCAAGGTAGTTTGACCTGGAATACAGCACCTGGCTCTGATGGAGCAGAGGTGGACACTGCTGGGCTCACTGAAGACAGCCCTGGCACTGTCCTGGTGCTACATCTGCCACTTTCTCTTAGTTACAGTGAGTCACCGGACCAGTCAGCCCAGACTCAAGGAGAAGGGAGCAAGGACACATGTGCCAGGGCACAGCAAAGTAGTATCAGCCACACAGAGAACTGAAACACAAACCCCACTGAAAAAATCGACCACAGAAGTGAACATACATATGGCTTGCACAAGCATACAAATGGCCAATACACACACAGAAAGGTCTCCTCAACTAATAGCTGAAGAAACACAAATCAAATTGCATATCATTTTTACCTGCCCAAGGATGAGAGAGGGCATAATAGTGACTAGCCAATCCATTTGGTTTTGGGGTTTTTTGAGACAGAGTCTCACTCTGTCACCTGGGTAGAGTACCATGGTGTCATGGCTCACAGTAACCTCAAACTCCTGGGCTCAAGCAATGCTCTTGCCTCAGCTTTCCAAGTAGCTGGGACTATAGACATGGACCTCTATGCACAGCTAATTTTTTTTCTGTTTTTAGTAGAGATGGGGTCTCACTCTTACTCAGGCTGGTCTTGAACTCCTAAGTTCAGGTAATCCATCTGTCTCGGCTTCCCAGAGTGCTAGGATTACAGGAGTGAGCTACTGTGCCCGGCCAGAGATCCCTTTGAGAGAAATGATCTCTGCAAACTCCTGGAGGGAAAATTTGATCACATGTATTGAAAACCTCTAAAAAGAGTGAATCTTTCAGTTTAGTGACCCATCAAGTAGGAATTACTAGCAGCAAGTTTTAGTGATAGAATACTCAGCAAAGTTCCCAGCATTAATAAGAATAGTAGAAGATTGAAAGGAACTTGAATAACCACTAAAACATAGTGGATTGAATGAATTGTTGCATTGATTTCGTGGAATCTAGTGCAGGAAATGTCTTTATTAACTAGGCTTTTAAGCTACTGAGATTGCCTCAGAAAATATTGGAACAACTCTTCTCAGCTCTTATCATCCAGTCATTTACTTGTTCACTTCACTAAAGTATTGAGGGCCACAAGAGAAGCACTAACAGTCTGTGGCACTGTCACTGCCTTCCAAGTGTTTTCAGAGTCAGAGAAGATATTTAGAGATATTAGTTATTAAGTAAATACAACGCAAACAGCACGGATGGTTCCACATTAACACCACCATCTCTTTCATCCAAAAGTCAACCAACAAGGTCCCAAAGTGAATAAAGTAGCACGTGGCACTGGTGAGAATGAAGACTCTCAGGAGTGGAGAATATTAATTGGCACTTCTTCTTTATCTTCCAATAGAAACTCAGCTGAATAAATTATTATATACTCGTAAAATGGAACCCTATACTTCTAAAGAGAGAATGGTGTGGAACTGCAGCCATGATTTCTTTTTATTGTATTTATTTATCTCATTTGAACAATCTGTATGGATGTCTCTGATTGTGTAAAGCACACAAGAGTGAAAAACGTTAGAATAAAATACACCGCTTTGAGGGTGTCAACCTCGGGAGAGCTGGAAGCAAGGCTTGCTTTTCACTTTATGACTCTGGGCACTAAAAAGATATTTGGGGCCCAGTATGTGTGTTTTATAAAAATAACTTTTAAAAAGACGTTGTATCAAAGACAATGTTTTTATTACCGTTTATCTTGCTAGCAACATTGAAACTCCCTCCTTTATTCATCCATTTGTTCATTGATTCGTTCACCACTTTGGTGGCAGTCACATTTCCAAGAAGGAAGATGTAGAGATAAAGAAGATGAGGCCTCCTCTCTAGGGACAGGACACTGTGAGTCTATGGGGGGAAGCTGGGCACGGGCTCCAGAGACAGTTACTGACCTCAGCCAGGTACACGCACATTGCAGAGGCCAAAGCAGGGACAGTGGAGAGGTGGAAGGCTTCCAAGAGAAAGAGCCACCCGAGTGGGGCCTTTGGTGTGTGAACTTGCATGAGGTGAGTGAGGCCAGGCAGGCACCTTGGCACCCACCAGAGCAAACAACTAATGTTTCCAACTCAACTGACCTATTTGGCAGGAATGAGAAATCCACAAGCCAAAGGGAAGAGAGAAGGAAGAGGAGGCATCCAGAGTGGGGGAGTACGCAAGGCATTTTATAGTTTATCACGGAAGGACTCACATCTTGCTTTTTACAAAGAGAACGGGAAGCTTCTCTCCACATCCCCAGTCACCAAGGCAACCAAAGGCCCTTCTGCTCAAAGCGCCGGGCGTTGTCCCTTCTCTCCCAGGGTAACTCATGGTGCTACCTCCCCAGGGCTGTCCTGAGGACCACTGATGCTGAAACACATTTCAGTGGCACAGCTGCAGGTCACTGAGAAGTTCCAGCAGGGTTTCTCAAACCCTGTCACTCAGGTCCCAGTTGTAATCACAGATGAATTCCTGGAGGTGTACAATGGGAAAGTCACTTTTTTTCCTCCAAATAACCAACGTTCCAAATCAACCAACTCTTAGGATTGATATAAAGATGAATGTGACATTGAACTATAGCAGGTACCACCCATTGAAAACACTTCTTGCCCAGGGATCTGCTTTCAGCAGCTCCCTCAGGCTGCCCTCCAGTCACTCCTTCTCTGCTTTCTCCTTTAGCATGTTTCAGATCAGTCTCCTCTAGATCAAAAATCACATTATAACAGAGATATTTGTATCAGAATGTTTATTGCAGTCCAATTCATAATTCCTAAGTCATGGAAAAAGCCCAAGTGCCCATCAACCCACGAATGGATTAATAAATTGTGGTACACGTACACCATGGAATATTATGCAGCCTTAAAGAAAGATGGAGACTTTATCTCTTTCATGTTTACGTGGATGGAGCTGGAACATATTCTTCTTAGCAAAGTATCTCAAGAATGGAAGAAAAAGTATCCAATGTACTCAGCCCAACTATGAAACTAATTTATAGCTTTCATACGAAAGCTATAACCCAATCA
>CAUYON010195652.1:0-13467 GCA_963573935.1 Arctocebus calabarensis | reverse complement strand
CTGTCTAGCAGCATTTGGCAAGATGTTTTCAATGACCATTTGCTCCAATCCTTGTTATAACAAAGAAGGATGCAGGTCTTGAGCCTTTTTCTCCCTGTTCTGATCTCTCTCTCTCTCTCTCTCTCTCTCTCTCTCTCTCTCTCTCTCCTTCCCCCCTTTAAAAATACCTGGAGCAGTTGAATTTTCCACTAAAAAGGAGATACAGAATTCTAAAATTCTGTGAGAGTCTTTGAATGTCTTCTTAAATTTTGGTTGTTGCCATGAATTACATA
Source organism: Arctocebus calabarensis (assembly GCA_963573935.1). Taxonomy (NCBI): domain Eukaryota; kingdom Metazoa; phylum Chordata; class Mammalia; order Primates; family Lorisidae; genus Arctocebus; species Arctocebus calabarensis. The sequence continues at coordinate 13,195 of CAUYON010195652.1, read as the reverse complement.
AGCATAAAATAGAGGGGGATTCTGGAAACTCAGTGATTTTCCATCACTTAGCCACAATAATGCAGTTGATAAGCCGCTCTAGTCTTTTCATCATCACTTTCATCCTAGCCATGTTCAGTTAGCATATAATTTGCATGTTGGCAAGACAGTTACTTTAATATACAGTCATAAGAAAACAGACCTAACCCAAACAGGAAAATAGAACACCTTTTTAAGTAACTGTTGCATTAAATGAGGGACAGTTTTCTTTCATGAGACTATATTGCTTGACCTTCTGCAGAGGCAAGCTCCTTGGATCTAATTTTAAGGAACTGATTACATTTTTTCTAGCCAGAAATGGTTTGATTTGACTGAAGTCTGGTTAGGTTGCAAAGAGGCTATTAAAACAATTTTAGCATGTTTTTCTAAAGAGTGGTGCATTAATTCCTGGGGAATATTCTTCCCTCAGACCTCCTACTTTATTAGGCTCAAACCAGAGTTGTAAGTTGTAATATTATGATGTTTTTTATTGATGTAATTAATAACAAATGTTACTTGTTAACTCCCAGCTCTCACCAAATTGGACATCTGACAAATGTACTGAGAGCCTGGCTCCAGGGAATTTAATATAGATATGAGGCAACATATCGACCACAAACAATAAAATCAAGAATATTACTGGGGAAATTTTTAAAAAGTGGAGAAAGCATTTTACCAATTTTAGGTAAAGTAAAACATAATGTTTTTAAAACTAATTCTTTTTAGGTTTCCCTGAACACCATGTTCAATATAAGACATCTGTTCAATATATAACATCAATTGAAATGTAAAAAGCTACCTAAAAATACCAGAAGCTAGAAGAACACTACAAAAAGCAATAAGCAACATGTAGAGATTAGATCATGGAAAAAAAATAAATAACCAACCACTTTGCTCCATTTTTCTTTCTACAACCAAGAAAATATGGCTCCTACTTAATCAAAAAATCCAAAGAGTAATAGCAATGACAACCTTCTGCCCTATTATAATTGTGCAAATTGTAACCTCAAAATTGTACCCAGATGTGTATCAGCTGATCTCAATTATGAAAAATCATAGAGAACTACATTAACAAATGTCAACAAAGGACCTAGAATAAGATTTTAAATCAGACTACATTAATTTGGCATTTGTCGCTGTTTACCTTCATGTTCCTTGAAAGAAAAAAAACAGAAAGTGGTGAGGATTTCTCTTTTATTTAAAGAAATAAACAAGAAATAAACTACTTTCCAGCTTTAAGCAATACCTTTACCATGTTAATCTCTGTTCCATAGGAACAGGTGGGGAGAGGATGATACCAATGTGAGGAGCAGCGAAACAGGTGGACATTGGTGTCAACTGGACCACACATAAACAGTAGGTAGCTAGAGAAGCATCTGGTTTCCATGAGGCCAGAGTATGGTGCTGTTTGATCAAATTTTACAGTCAGAAACCAAAGCCAAGAAGTTGTTACTTGTGCAAAATCCCATAGCTGGTTAACTGTAGGGCAGAAATCAATTCCAAGTCTTCTGCCTCTGCAAGCCCGACTTTTCCCAGTAGGCTACCTTCAGAAAGACAGTAAAAGATCCTCATAGGGTACCTGATCAACAAAACACCTTTATTATCAAGCTTCTTTTAACAAGAACATTGAGCTACTGGACAGGTGGCTCAGGGCACCGATCCACCACCCTGCTACTCCCCCAGCCCCCTTCTTTTGGTGGTGTTCTCCTGAGGCTCTGCTTTTCTCTCCTCGGGGCCCCCAGGATATGTGAGTGTGAGCTGAGGCCTCAGTGGCTGGAAATGAAGATGCCCCCTTTCCCTCACATTTAAAGCTCACCTTTGTGCTACACACCACGTGGGGATGCAGAGAAACAGCATACAATCCTTGTAACAAGATGCTTGTAGGCTGATTAGCAGACAGGAGCAGGGTCATCCTTGCTTTTGGCCATCAAAAATCAATATAATGAGTTTCAGGCAACTATGGAAGAAATTTGGGAGAGATATTTTTGGTCAAGAGAACTTTTAAGCATTCTACATATTAAACCATAAAAGTGGGGGCCAACTTTTCAAATGTATAAATATATGCATATTTATGTAGGCGTGAAAACATTACTCCATCCCTTTTCTCCTTTTAAGTACTTTCACATCCCCTGTCCTACTGTCCATCTCAGATTTCCAGCTACCTAAGCCCTATCTTAGCTGTGCAGGACTATTTATGGTCAGCATCTTTTGTTTTGTTTTCATTCCTTTCAAAATTTACCAGTCCTATTTCTCATTCTTAGTATTCTGCTCTGTCCTGGGAAAATTTAAACTTAAGTGCTTATTTTCCCAGATAAAATTATCTTTTAATGGTTGTAGGGAGATGCTGTTAGTGGCAATATTAGACAGCAAGGTTAACTATGTACATTTTTCCAGAAAATCAAAAAACTTCCAAAGGAGTTTTTATTATGTATTCTTACCCAGTCTATATTGTAGAACAAAGGCTTCTAAATCTATCTTAGAAAAGTTTTGATTAATTGTGCTTTAAGTTAAAGGACGATGGAGGCAGTTGATATTTTAGCCTAATTCAAATTATTCAAATTTCTTTTTGTTTGTTGCTTATGTTAAAAAAAAAAACCTGAACAAATATGCCATTGACAAATTCCAATAAAAATAATTCATTGAAGATACTTCAAGTCTTTCAATATAGTGCCTATGACACAATTTGCCCAGTTAAAAAGAAATTTGCTTTGGCTTTCTCTTCACATTTTCACTGTCTTTTTATAATTATTAATCCTTAATAAATATTGAAAACAGAGTTCAATGTATTTGAGGTCCCATTATACCTACACACACATAAAATAGACAAACAAATTTTGTAGGTAAATCCTATGTCACAGAAAAAGTGAAAAAATAGAAGACTAAACTAGGGTTGCAATTTAAATTGTGTGAATTGAAATTGCACTATGTAGTTGTTCAGCTCTTCGCCTAGATAACTAATCTCAATTCACTTCTATAAACTGGCATAAGGGTTTCAGTCCAAAATAAGTCCAAAGTGCATAAGTCCAAAATGCACTTATGAACCTTGCTAAGACACAAAAGCTAACTGTAATCATCATAAATACAATTGGATTTGATATCTTCTTAAGAAATAACCCTCCAATGAAAAGATTTGCTAATCAGTTGCTCAAGCAAGTCTATTTCCTAAATCTCAACAAGCAACTTCTGGGGCCTTATAAAATAAATAAAGCATTTTGAAATATAATTGATTGGGATAACTACCATCTTAGAAAATATTACATCTTTTATGAGAAAGTACAGTACCATAGAACTGAAGTTTATGGTGACTAAGTCATTCTAAATGCTCTACAAAACTAAAGATAGAAGAGTAAGAAAATTCACCGGTATGTTTTCATCACTGTCTGCAGGGCTGGTTAAGATCCAACTAGAAATGAATCCCTATAGTGTAAATGGATGTGAATGCTCTTCAGTTTAACTGTTATTTCAATTGCCCCATGAGACTATATGACTCCCTGCTTTATAGCATTATGGTAACTGTAAGGGATGACGGAAGTGGTATTCTAATATCAAAAAAACTTTCTTATAGGAAACACAATTTACAGACCACCTCAAGAGAGATTCTTATTGATTTCTTACTTATTAGTTACAAAAATTGGTATTCTTCCTGTAGTCCCAGCTACTTGGGAGGCGGAGGCAGGAGACACACGTGAGCCCAAGAATTGGAGGTTGCTGTGAGCTGTGATGCCACAGCACTCTATCCAGGGTAACAGCTTGAGGCTCTGTCTAAAAAAAAAAAAAAAAAAAAAAAAAAAAATTGGTATTCTTATATGTAAATAAATTCCTTTAGGCTGATTTGGTCTCTGAGAATTACCCCTCACTAAAATGATAAAATTGGGGTTCTATACCGCACATTGGAGGGTATGTGATGATCCCATTCAGAAGCTGACACTCTTTGAGATTTAAGCTCTGAAAAGCAGCTTTCAGGTTTCTTATTATGTCAACAATTGTTAACCTTAAAGACTATACATTGTTACTTTCATCATTTTTACTTGCATATTTACAAATAATTCCTACCTCCTTGATCTAACTTTAGAAAGAAGAAATTGCCCACATTAATGGGCACTAATGTTTTAAGAGCAAATTTGTAGCCCACTTAATTTGAATAAATTATGCCAGGCCACATGTTAAAAGGGAAAATGAACTGAAATCAATTAGTCAATGAAAGAGAGTAACTCCAAAACCATTATGGGGTTCTCATGTTTGGAACAATAAGTACTCTCTGAGGGATGAAGCAATACCAGCTGTCATAACACAAACATTGGGGACATTTGGGACAGCAAAACATAGACCCTGCCTCCTGGTCAGGCAGAACATGTTCAGTTTGCAACCTGCTCATGCACAACTACCAAAACCTATGGCTAGTTGCCTTTTTAAAAATTATAGAATTGTGGAGCCACATAATTAATAACTTTTTAACTATATAAAAGAGTTAACCACAGCTGACTATATTTATTTCAGTATTATTGTTGGGTTTTTTTGTTGTTGTTTTTTGTTTTATTTCTTAAATTATTTTTTGTTAAATCATAACTTTGTACATTAATGCATTTATGGGGTTCAGGGCATTCCTTCGAAATACAATGTGAAATGCTTACATTGAACTAAGTAACACATCCATCACAATTATACTCATTTCTAAATAGTTTTGAAATGTACCATTGCATCATCACATTAGGTGAGGTTCCCCCAAATACCCTCCCTCCTTCTATATCTCCCCTCCCCTCCCCCTCTCATCTTCCCTTCTACTTTCTCTACTATAATTATGTTTTGCCATTCATATGAGTGTGTAGGTGGTTATATATTGATTTCATAGTAGTATTGAGTACATTGGATACTCTTTTTCCATTCTTGAGATACTTTGCTAAGAAGAATATGTTCCAGCTCTATCCAAGTAAACATAAAAGATGTAAAGTCTCCATCTTTATTTATGGCTGCATAGTATTTACATATACCATAATTTGTTAATCCGTTCATGGGTTGATGGGCACTTGGGCTGTTTCCATGTCTTGGCTATTATGAATTGAGCTGCAAAAAAAAATTCTGGTGCAAATGTCTTTGTTGTAAAATGATATTTGATCACCTGGGTATATACCTAGTAGAGGAATTGTGTATATACCTAGTAGAGAATTAAGCAATATGTCTACTCTTAGTTCCTTATGTGTTCTCCAAACTTCTTTCCAAAAAGATCATATTAGCTTGCATTCCCACCAGCAATGTAGAAGTGTTCCCTTCTGTCTACATCCATGCCAACATCTGTAGTTTTGGGATGTTGTGATGTGAGCTAATCTTACTGGAGTTAGATGATATCTCAAAGTGGTTTTGATTTGCATTTCTCTGATGATTAAGGATGATGAGCATTGTTTTCATGTGTTTGTAGGCCATGCACCTGTCTTCATCAGAGAAGTTTCTGTTCAACTCTCTTGCCACATGGAAATGGGGTTATTTATTCTTTTATTATTGCTTAATTTAAGTTCTCTGTAGATTCTAGTTATCAGACCTTTGTTAGAAGGATAACCTGCAAAAATCTTCTCCCATTCTAAAGATTGTCTGTTTGCTTTGCTTACTGTGCTCTTGGCTGTGCAAAAGCTTTTTAGTTTGATCATATCTCAGTGATGTATTTTTGGTGTTGCTTCAATTGCTCAGGGGGTAATTTTATTGCACCCCATAAAATATTCTCCCAGGACAATTTCTTCGAGTGCTTTCCTGCACTCTCTTCTAGTAATGATAAAGGAGAAATAACAACAGATATTTCAGAAATTCAAAAAATCCTCAATGATTACTACATAAATCTCTATTCCTAGAAATATGAAAATCTGAAGGAAATGGACCAATACCTAGAAGCATACCACCTTCCCTAGACACAACTAGAAAGAATTAGAAATCTTGAATAGACCTATATCAACCACTGAAACAGCATCAACAATACAAAATCTCCCTAAAAAATAAGTCCAGGATCAAATGACTTCACATCTGATTCTATCAAACTTTTTAAGAGGAACTAGTACCTTTATTATACAACCTTTTCCAAAGCATAGAAAAAGAAAGAATACTTTCCAACACATTCTATAAAGCATATATCATCCTGATCCCCAAACCAGGAAAGGATCCAATAAAGAAAGAAAATTATAGACTAACATCATTAATGAATATTGATGCAAAAATATTCAATAAGATCTTAGCAACAGAATTCAACAACACTTCAAAATAATTATACAACATGATTAATTTGGTTTTATTCCAGGGTTACAGGGTTAGTTCAACATATACAAATCTATAAATATAATACATCACATGAATAAAATAAAAATGATTCTTTCAATTGATGCAGAAAAAACCTTTGATAATATCCAGCATCCTTTCATGATCAGAATTCTTAAGAAAATAGGCATAGAAGGGACATTTCTTAAACTGATAGAGGCCATCTACTGCAAATCCACAGCCAATATCAATCATATTGAATGGTGTAAAACTGAAAACACTTTCACTCAGATCAGGAACAAGGCAAGGATACCCACTGTCTCCACTGCTATTCAACATAGTAACAGAAGTCTTAGCCATCACAATCAGGCAAGAGAAGGGAATCAAGGGTATCCAAATAGGGTCAAAGGAGATCAAACTCTCACTCTTTGCTGATAATATGATCATACACCTGGAAAATCACAAGGACTCAACTTCAAAACTCTTAGAAGTGATCAAGGAATACAGCAGCATCTCAGGATAAAAAATCAATACTTAAAAGTCATTAGCTTTTATATATGCAAACAATAGTCAAGCTAAAAAAATAATCAAGGTCTCTATTCTTTTCGCAATAGTGCCAAAGAAGATGAAAGAGCTGGGAATTTACCTAACAAAGGATGTGAAAGATCTCTATATGGAGAACAAGGAGAACTATGAAACTGAGAAAAGAAATAGCTGAAGATATTAACAAATGGAAAAATATACCATGCTCATGGCTGGGAAGAATCAACATTGTGAAAATATCCATACTACCCAAAGCAATCTACAGATTTAATGCAATCCCTATTGAAGCACCATTGTCATACTTCAAAGAACTTGAAAAAATAGTAGTTTGTTTTATATGGAATCAGAAAAAAACCTTGAATAGCAAATACATTACTCAGAAATAAGAACAGATCAGGAGGTATGACTATTTTAGGCTATACTATAAATCTATAGTGATCAAAACAGCATGGTACTGGCATAAAAACAGAGTGATAGATTTATGGAACAGAATAGGGAATCAAGAAATGAATCAGCTACTTATCACCATTTGATCTTTGATAAGCCTATCAAAAATGTTCAGTGGGGAAAAGACTCCTGTTTAACAAATGGTGCTGGGTGAACTGGCTGCCTTCCTGTAGAAGACTGAAAGTGGACCCCCACCTTTCACCAGTAACAAAAATTGATTCTCACTGGTTAAAGATTTAAACTTAAGACACGAAACTGACTAACCAAAAGTTAACTATTTTTAACTTATTTTATTTAACTATAATTATTTCATGACTATTATAGCACATAGCTAAGCTGCATTCTTGATATTTCCAATGAGAAAAAGTTTTGCCCAAAGCTTCAGGATTTGCCTTTCACACTGTCTCCCAGGGATAAGCTGTGAATTTCCAAATACAGCCCCTCCCTTGTTTCTGTTTTCACTTTAGCCTCACTGTAGCTTCATCCCTTAGAAGCATTGTATTGACCACAGGTAAATAATGATTTTATATAAGTCTAATTAACTTTAAATTGACTAGTCTTGGCCCCAACCTTTATTCCCTGAAATCAGTCTAATATGAGCAATTGAATGTGTTCAGTTTGCTATGTTTCAGAGCTCCCTGTGCCTGTCTGCTTGAGTAGGAGATGAGTAACCGCCACGCTGCTAAGTGGAAAGTTTCTACTGCTAGGAAAAAAAAAAAAAGGAAAATAATTAAGCCCTCGAAACTAACAAGATAAAAAATCATCCACAAGAAAGATGGTTGGGGTGGGCACCTGTAGTCTCAGCTACTTGTGAGGCTGAGGCAAGAGAATCCGTTAAGCCCAAGAGTCTGACATTGCTGTGAGCTATGAGGCCATGGCACTCTACCAAGGGCAACACGGTGAGGCTCTATCTCAAAAAAAAAAAAAGGAAAGAAAAGAAAAATGGTTGGACACCAAATTTACATGCACTCTGTTTTCACTTTTAGGTTAAAAATTTTTTTTCTAAAGAATTGCTATCCTAAGGTACATTGAACACATTTTTTTTTTCCATTTTAAATAGTCCCAAATTGTATTCAAAGAAGCTTTTCCACAATAGACAAACATTTAGTTAGGAATGACTAATCTAGCATGTGGCCCACCATATGTGAAAATAACATAAGAAGAATAACAGTCTTCAAACTGTTTCATTTAATATCTTTTAAGTAAATTGAGTACAAGTCATTCTTTAAACGGCATCATACATTTTTTTGTTTGTTTTATTTAGGAAATGAATTTGTTTACTATCTCAGCTGCCATAAACCCAATTTAATTAACCCATTCTATTTATCAAAAACAGAACAAGCAGATGGCTTAGGACAATTTGCCTGCAGGGACAACTCAGCACATAGATCATAGCAGGGTGTCAGTAGGATCGTCTAATCTGAAGAACAGTACATTTATCTCAGGGTAAACGAATGTCTAAGGTTTAATGGTACAAAGTCATCCTGAAGTCAATACTGGTATTTCAGGACCCTCCTTGGAATTAATGATAATTTTTCCTGACATCTCAGTCATTCATTCATAAAACATTTCTTCACGTAGCTATATACCAGGCACTATGCTAGGGGCCAAGAACACAAAGTCAAATGGCACAGGAATTCCTCCCTTAAAGACCACATGCTAATTTGAAGGATTCTTATTTAGCTGCAACATACCAATGGTTTTGAAGGCTGACTCCATTCTGATTGGTTGATACTGTGTCCTGCTGGCTTTTTTTCTTTCTTTCTTTCTTTCTTTTTTTTTTATTTTTGGCTGGGGCTGGGCTTGAACCCACCACCCCTGGTATATGGGCTGGAGTTCTACTCCTTGAGCCACAGGCACTGCCCTGTCCTGTTGGTTTTTAAATATTTTGAACATCTTCCACTCTCTTTCTGATTGCAATTATAAATTTTAGAAATATGGAAGAACTTAATAAACTTGGCCCTGAGTTATAATAGAAACACACACACAGGTCCCACAGGAGAATTCCTATGAGGAATGCTGAACTTCACATGAGGCATTTGGGAAGACTTTATGGGGAAAAAGAAGCTGGCACTGAGTCATAAAGAATGATAACGGTACAATAATAACAGTAAATTATTCTGGGGATAAAAGTAGGGATAGGGAAAGGGACTCACAAGGGTAGAAAAAGTCTAGCATTTCCAGAACTACCAGGGCATAGTCTCTCTTACTGAATAATATTTGGAAGCAGCTTAAGATATGTAAATAAATATAGCAATTTTATTTAGATGTTTAAAAAAGCAAGATTTTTTTTTTGCCTCTTAGATTACTTTTATTATTTCCCCCAAATATTCAAGGACATCTGGGAACATTGTTTTTAAAAATTTAAAAGGTAAGAAAGCATACAATAAACAGAAAATAGGGAAGATTGTCGCTCGAAAGATCTGTGAAGTGAACGAACCCTTCACCCCTTGTCCTTGCCTGGAGGATAGCCAGGCTTGTCTGTTCTGGACTGAGGCTGTTCAGGAGGAACCGTGGGGACGATGTCTTTTGGCTGCCTGCCATCCTCTGAACTGGGGCTGATAAACCACTAAAGTACAATAATAATGGCAAATTATTCTGTCTTGTTCCAAATGATTTTAATGTTACTTGGAGAGTTTTCAAATGCTTTAGAATTAAGAGAATGATTGCAATCCTAAATTTTAGGAACGTGAGAAAAATTTAAATTATTCTATTAAACTTGAGATACTTTCTTTCTTAAGATGCATTATTTTACAAATCTTTACAAATTTCAAGGTCTAAACAGACTTTTAAAATGTTTTTAGAATCCTAACTTCTTTACTTTTAAAGAAATTAATATGAACTCTTACTTAAACGCATAGATTAAATACATATTCAAATATGCAACAGCGAAGAATGTTGCACATTAGCTTGTTAGGTTGAATTATAGTCTATGAGTAAACAAAGTTAGAGTTTATGAATGATACCAGATGGAGAACCTAAAGCACCAGTGTACGCCCAGTTTTAACTGGCTTAGCTAGTGGGCAGAGAGCTCAGCTGTGCACCATGCCTCAACCCTGACCTCCAGAGGCGGTTCTGAGAATGACAGAACTAACACTACCACTTAACAGCTCAGTGACCTTTATCAAAGCTACCAGATTTGTACGTGTGCTTTATTTAGTTATCTCGTCCCAGATCACAGTAAATAGATGAGAAAATTATCCTGTTTTCATCCAGATTGAATAATTCCAAGCCTCTCTCATTTCCAATGCAATCCTTAATGCTTTCCAGCTGGCTGGAATTTCTGACCTATTCAAGCACTGCTATTAAGACTATGAACTCTTCTTTCTATTCCTTATGCAGAATCATTAACAGAATTCAACAAAATTATCTTTATTTTATTCTTATGAATAATCAGAAAGATGGTTCTTAGTTTTCTTGAATTATCCTTTAATCTTTTTTTTCACATCTTATTTTAATCTTTGCCAAGTTTTACGTGTCTAAGACCTTTGTAGACGACCATTAAAGGTCATGTATCAGTGATAAAGGAGATGGATTTATTTGGGCACTTTAGGGAATTTTCATGCATGTACACTTATAAGCTACAAATGACTATCCTGGAAACTGAAGTTAATTAAGTAATTTAGCTCACAAGCAAGCTACTAATGAGATTTAAATAACATGAATATATGTTACTTAAAGCTCATTAATATTTCTTACACCCTAAAGTGTTATTTGGATGTCCACGTATGAACAGTTTGGTGTCCGATATCATGTAGGACCTTATTCTCCAAGAATTGACTGCTAATGTTCCTTCTGGTCACACTTAACCCATGCCAAAGATCAGAGAAATCAGAATTGCTGGGATCAGCATTTCTCTGCTCTTGATCTTAGCCAAAAGGCTGAGAAGTGATTGGGATCAGCACTTCTCTGAAGAGCTTGTTGAGAGCATCGTTTTGGCAAGACCACCGCATAACTCCAAGCACATCTCCACCATTATCCATCGAACTTCTCCTTTGTTATTCTCAAGATATATCAAATATGAGGCCCATAAGATGTCAGCTTTGGGGACTACAGAGGGCAGTACCTTGGGACCTTGGCCTTGCTGAGGCTCACCACCACAAGCAGAGGCAAAGAAGTACATATCTCAGGAGGATGTGGTAAGAGTCTTCCAAGAGTCTTGGTATCTGGGAGAGCTGAACTGATTGAGTGTGAGCGTCCTGTGGTGAGATGGTAATGAATGAACTCTTGAGTTGACCACATATCCATTGGAAGTCTATGTCAAAATGTTAGCTCAGCAGTTACGGCCAACCATGGAGAGGTCAGTGACTGATCAATGCAAGCAAGAACATGCCTACCTTTTGAACATAACTTTCTTATCTTCCCCCCATCACCAAAAGGAGGGAAACATGGGAAGACTTGTGTCTTTCTCTCCCTCTCTTTCTTTCCTCTTCTCTTTCTGCTGGGGAGGAGATGAGAGTAAGGGAGAATAATGAGTATGAATGAACACTGCCTTCAAGCAGCTCACCTTCTGTTAGAATAAATCAATATGACTATTTTCCAATGTAATGCAGAGGTCGCATATATAAATAACTATTTAGCAATTTGTTGAAATATATAATCAATAAACTTCATTTCATATGTCACACCTACATAAAACAACCTATATGCTAGTGACTTGAAATATTTATATTTAAGTTCCATTTCTTTAATATGGTCTGACCTACTTGGGAGCTACAAACCTGCTATCTCAAAAGACAAGCTAGAAATACCAAAGGCTGTTTGCACCCCTCCTCATTTGTTCCTGATCTTCTGCTTCAGTCCAGTTCATCTTTTTGTCCTGATTCTTGACTTCAGTTTCATTTTATTAAACTAGGTTTTGCTACTTTGGATTTGGCATTTATGTCTGATCTCTTTGGCTCCTGGCTTATGGATCTGACCTGGATCCCCCAACCAATTCTCCCCGTTAATTCACCCTAGAGACAGAAATAAGACCCTCTGTTCTTAATCTTCCCAGGTCTAATTCTAAACTTAACCTTCTTCCAGAGGTTTAAGTACCCAGAGAAAAATGCTAACTGGTTAAGCTCCACAAACCTGGCCATCTACACCATCTCATAAAGTTGACTCATCTTTGGGGATCTTGATCCAGTGAAAATGGCAGAAACTAAAGATTGTTGCTAGTCTGCCGATTATTATTCTTAATGTACAAAAGCACATGGTACATTGGCAATGTAAGGGTTGAAGCAAGTAATGACAGAGATATGAATGGCACAGAGAGTGTGAGATCACACAGGTAGGCTGGAGTCTTAATCTCAGTTACAGAGCCCACTGGTGTTTCCTGGGACCGGTAACTTTCAACAGGCAAGCCCTACCCACCCCCAGCCATAAGGGAGTTCTGAAATGCTATGGAGGTGGGGATGGTATTTTTGGCTGTTGATAATTGCCTGGGCACAAGCCAGGCACACAATGCACTGAATGGTCCAGCGAAATAAAGAATTGTCCCACATCCCACAGAATTTGTGAATAATCCACTTGACATTAGCATAGATGAAAACCTCCTTCTAAATATCTAAGTATAGAGGCCATCTCCTTGTGACAAAGACACATGAAGTACTTTTTACACCAGTTTAATCATGCCAAATTTTCTAGGAATGCTACTCTATGCAAATGAAGATAATTTATTGTACTTTGTTTTGTTGAGAATTTTAAAAAGAAATGTCAGTATTTCTTGTGAATGCATCATAGACAGCAAGGTTGTTTTGGGTAGTTGACTACCCAAATGACTGATACATGTGTCTTAATCTGTATTTGTAGTTATTTTATTATTTTATTGTTTTTTGTAGAGACAGAGTCTCACTTTATCGCCCTGGGTAGAGTGCCGTGGCGTCACACTGCTCACAGCAACCTCCAGCTCTTAGGCTTAAGCGATTCTCTTGCCTCAGCCTCCCTAGTAGCTGGGACTACAGGCGCCCGC
>CAUYON010195650.1:0-17940 GCA_963573935.1 Arctocebus calabarensis | reverse complement strand
GAGTACATGGGATTCATGCTTCTCCATTCTTGTGATGCTTTACTAAGAATAATGTGTTCCACTTCCATCCAGGTTAATACAAAGGCTGTAAAGTCTCCATTTTTTTAATGGCTGAATAGTATTCCATAGTGTACATATACCACAACTTTGGACAGCCTAAATGCCCACCAACCCAGGAATAGATTTTTTCTTTTTGAGACAGAGTGTCACTTTCTTGTCCCCAGTAGAGCGCAGTGGCATCATAGCTCACAGCAACCTCCAAATCTTTGGTTCAAGCTATCCTCTTGCCTCAGCTTCCCAAGTGCTGGGACTACAGGTGCCTGCTCCAACACCTAGCTATTTTTTAGAGATGGGGTCTCACTCTTGCTCAGGCTGGTCTTAAACCTGTAAGCTCAAGCAATCCACATGTCTCAGCTTAAACCTTCATATATTTTCTTAATGAATTATTTGTTTTCCAGACCTTTTTGTTGGGGCAGGGGCAGAGTCTCATGCTATTGCCCGGGGATTGAGTTTTGGAGCACCATAGGGGAAGATTTGTTTTAAAGGTAATAGAAAGCAAGGTATAAATACCACCAGTAATGATGGAAGAAGATAAAACTGTGTATGAAAATAATCAACTCACATGATAAATGGAATTACAAGGGGAAAACCCCAAACTTTAGTCATCTCCTTCCACCTGCCTTTTCCCCCTTGTCCTTCCCACGCTCTCTGCTTTCCCCACGGTGCTCTCAGACGAACATGCCCAGAAGGCCCTTAGAATGAAGGCTTCTCCCGACCTGACCACCCTCCTTCCCTTCCTTTCTGTTAAGTGTGCTGAATGTCAGCTCATCCTCGGTCTCTCACTCTTACGTAAGACTTGAAATTCACTATTCAACGGAAATCCCCCTAGGGTCACCGCTTTCCTCTGATACAGATCCAAAGTTTCTGCCCACTTTTCATCTTCCTTACACTCTTAACCACCTTACGTAATGCTGAACTCCTTTTCACCCACTATTTGTTTCACAACTGAATCTACAGCGATATACGTTCACTATAGAAAACTCAGACGACACAAAAAGTAATTTATCTTCAAACAGTCTCAATGATGGAGTAAATGAAAAAGGTGGGGTTTGGGGCGGCTATTTCTGGTTTTGTTTTTTTAAGACAGGAGGCCTCAGTGTTACCCAGGCTGGGTATTACCCAGGTCTCACTGGGTCTCTCTGTTCCCCAGGCCAGAGTGCATTGGCGTGATCATGACTCACTGCAGCCTCAAATTCCTTGGTCCAAGCAATCCTCCTGCCTCAGCCTCCAGGACAACTGGGATCACAGGTGTTGACCACCACGCCCAACAGTGTATTTTTAACAAAAAGCTTCAAAACTTTAAAGCTTCAAATACGGATTATTTGCAGTTTTTTTAATCGGACACTATTACACTTTTCTAACCTAGGCAGTCATATCACTGAGCTCTAGTTCTCTCCATTTGCTCAAAATTACTTTCTGAATTGTAGACAAGATACCATTCTACATGTCACATAAATACGACAACATAAATATTCGTGGATGTGATAATGACCCTACAACGTACTGACTGTAATTCATTGTTTTTTTTCTCCACTGACTATGACCAGGTAATCTTCTTGGTTTCCTTAACTGGCCTCTCTCCCCTCTGTCCTAAACAGGTGACATACAAACCTCCCTCCACCCTTCCTCTCACAGAGCAGATCCTTCCTCGAAGCCTCCTTCAACTCAATCCTACATGGTGAAGGGTTCCCCAACCACCCCTGCTTCCCAGGCAATCTTTATCCTGCCTCTGAAATGATACTTGCCCCATAAGTAAGGCTGTAGATACCACCTGGTCTTCCCAGTTATCTGTCCTATCCCCAAATAGACAGCAAGTTCACCAAGGTCAGAGGGTGACGGTGTGTGCCTGCAGTCTCAGCTACCCTGCAGCCCACGATGGCAGCCTGCGAGTTTGAGACCAGCCTAGCCACCTAGGGAGACCCCATTTCAAAAAAAACGTATTGTATTTAGAGTTTTGTTTTTTCACACCCTGTAGTTAACAGACTGCTTCGAAGCTCAGTGAGTATTTTTGCTGTCAATTCTAACCCATTAAATCCTTCTAATATACTCCCTCTCAACTACAAACTGCTTCACCCTCCCTCCAGCCCTGCCTTCTTCCTTCTATTGACAGGGGATTTCAAACTAAAGCCACACCCTGTTTTTCATCATATCACAGATTATACACACACACCGAAACAAAAGTTTCTCCAAGCAATACTTATCCTTACTACATAAAACACACTCCTTTCTATTCCATTTCATTCCTTCTTCCATAACTCCTTTCTCATTTTCTTTCCTCTTTCCTTCCTTCCTTTTTAATGGATATCATGACCAACGAAATAGATTTCACCACCCACAGTTTGCAAGATACTGAGCTATAAGTAAAGATAGTAGGACACCCAGACTCCTTCTAAAACCCAGGGCATCTTTCAATTTCTCTCATCATGTTGACAGTGCCATGATTATTTCATTGCCTCGAGTTTGTAACTTGTAATAATCATTCTCTCAGGCTTCTATTGATTCCTCATCTCTCACATCTCAGCTACACCCTTTTTATCCATATCCAAATTCATTACAAGTGTAACTTTCCAAAATTATCTGCTTTATAAAAAAATATCACAGTTGGGTTTCTTTAATCTAACAAGTCCCTCTGGCAATACATAAAATCTGAATGTTATAAAACTTTTCAGCTACATGTCTACTAATAAAAAGTACAGTTGTAAAATATTTTACTTGCAACCATTCCATATAGATGATCTTATTTCATTCTTACATTTAAATGAGGAAATTATAGTTACAAGAGGTTAAGTAACTTATATACATTCACGTGTCTATTTAGTAGCAGAGAATTTTTGAACGCAGATCTTTTGAATCTAAGCCCAACAGTATCCTTTCTCCTCACACAAGTTTTCTTATTAATTAAGCGAGATACTTTCATTGGACTTCACTGGTCTCAGATCTAGGTTTAACTGGCCTCCCTTTTCTCAGCCTCTGGCATCTCCGTCATGTACCTGATGTTTCATACAACAAAACTCCTTTCCCTAACCTTTTGTTGTGTCCAACCAGGACAGTAGATGAGATATAAAACAAAAATTCCCTTTAATTGCTGCAGTGATCTCTACTAATTCACTCCTACGTGTTTCTCTGCTAATTCCCAGCTTGCGTCAAGCAGAGAGCCTGGCACAGCACATGTTCACAGGGTAGCTGCTACTGCTGGCTATCCTCAGAATCACTTTTAAAATGATTCTGGCACCTGCGGCTCAGTGGGTAGGGCGGCAGCCCCATATACCAAGGGTGGCAGGTTCGAACCTGGCCCCGGCCAAACTGCAACCAAAAAAAAAATAGCCAGGCGTTGTGGAGGCACCTGTAGTCCCAGCTACTTGAGAGGCTGCGGCAAGAGAATCACCTACACCCAAGAGCTGGAGGTTGCTGTGAGCTGTGACGCCACAGCACTCTACCGAGGGTGACAAAGTAAGACTCTGTCTCTAAAAAAAAAAAAAAGCTTAAAAAAAATGATGTTTCTAATATCTCCAGCAGCACCCCTCTCCTTCGTCTAGCATTTAAGATTTGAATATGGCCTGCCCCAGACCCAGTCTTAAATGCTCTTCTATAGCAATTCTTTGGCCAGATCCATCTTCCTTGCAAAGAAACAGGCCCTTCCCTATTTACCTTAGGATGGCAGAGGCCCACATCAACTAATAGCTTTCTTGCACTTTTTTTTCAGTCACTAAAACCAATTAAGATGCTTTTTGCTTTCTAAGTAATTTACATGATTATTACCAGTCCTTTTCACCCGGGCACTTAGGTCCCAGGATCTCATAATGATCTGAACTAAGTGTCTTCTCCTCAGCCACCTGAAAGCTTCTTCAGGGCGAGTAGAGGGTAGAATTCTTACATTTATTTTGTTTCCTCCCACCCCAGCCTCTAGCACAGCACTTTTGTTCATTGCATTCACAGTACCAGACTCCTTTTAAACAAACATTTCAATGAAATCTCCATCCAGGACAAGCTTTTTGAAAGCACACGTCAAGTACCTATTTTACATATGTGATTTTATTTAAGCCCCTGAAACCCGGCAGGAAGGTGTCGTTAACCCCATTTTACAGATGGGGAAACAGGCTCAAAAGGGGAACAACTTGCAGAAGGCAGGCATGGCTCGTCCAGACTCGTCAGACCCACAGTTCTCAGTACTGCCACCCACGCAGTCAGACTCTGTGTCCAGAAGCCACAGGAACTCACCTTTGCTCGGCACAACTGCCAGTGCAACATATACTCCAATTATCCCCGCTTTAGAAAGGGACGAAGCGCAGCCAACTGGCGTAAGTGACAGTCCCTGCTCCACCTGTAAGTCGCTTCACCGTCCTCGGTCTCACTTTCCACTTCACGAGCAAACACAATGTGGCCTTACAGAACGTGATTTCCATCCTCACCTCCGGCTGCAGCTTCCCATGTACCCCACACGGCTCTCCCTACACAACTGTGTTCCCGGCTGACCTCTGTGCCAGGGCTTTGCTGTGCCTGAACCACTCTTTCCTCCCGTGCCACCAGGTGAAGGCAGATGCATCCCCCAAGCCCAGCTCAAGGGAGTCCCGAGCAGAATTAACTGCTTCCTTCCTTGTGGTCCAGGAGCATTTAATTCAGGCCTCTGTAAGAACAGTATGTTTCTCTGCCCCTCTCTGGTAAGCTCTCGAGGAGGCAAAGGCACATTTTCCCGAACTTCATAACCTGAAACCGGGCACAATTCTTGCAGCTATACGACCTCCTCAAGACTTTAGGAAGGTGTTTGTTGAATGAAGGAACTCGGGAATGTTTGTTGTAATTCAGCATTTGTTGAATTAAGCAGTCAATCAATCATTGACTAAAATAAGGAGGCCATCTGTTCTTCCTATTTCACAGAGTTGTTTAAAGGTTACACCCTCACCTCCCCAACCACCAAATCCTCCCAGAAACCTCTCAGAGCAACCTGGGCTTTCCATATAATGACATATTCGAATATGTCATTATACGTGGGGTGCCCAAAAAAATGTATGGCCATTTTAAGTATCTGTGTACTTAATACACAGAGAGCAAAAGATGAATACAAGTCGTGCTCGACCTCTACAAGAAGTACTCAAAGTATATGCATCATATAATACATAACACAAAGAAATACATAGGTAACATCTCTTATAATGTGGATACATTTTTTGGCAGCCCTGGTATATATGTGCATATGTTTTATTTTTTAACATCTGTCTTCCTCTGAACTATGAGGGCTGGAAGCTCCATAGAAACAGGAGCTTTATATGAATAAAGCTTTAAATGTATATTCAGTTCACCCCTGTATTCCCAGCACCCAGCACAGGGAAAGTACTCATTAAATATTTACTGAATAAATGATGTGAAGAGTAAATGATATAACAGATACCAACGGGTTCTGTAACCAGATAGTGATGATTAAGATGTAATTATTGGTGTTCTATATCCAGTTTATGTTCTTTTGGATAGCCAAAACAAAATCTTTAGTCTCTTCTCCAATATCGTATGCATTTAGTTGGCAGAACTACTTCCTGCCCTGCCAATTGGGCATTTATGTCTGACTCTTTTGAATAATAGCAATTACTTTATTTTATTCGAATTAGCAATTTGTAAAAATAGCATCGGTGAGAAATAGCAAATCAGTGCACTTCTCACTTAATATTTTCTGTAAAATAAAGACAAAAAAACTTCTTCTGAAAAATGACTTTGATTTCAATATGATTCTAGCCTTCAGAGCACTACACGAACCACCATTATGAGGTGCATGTTTAGCAAACTGAAACAGTTAGCTTATATTTTCAAACAAGTGGGTCCAACCAGACAAACGCACAGGTGCTACAGCAGGGCTGGACATTTTTAGGGTTCCTTAAGTACATGGTCTCCTTCCAAGGTTCTGAGGAATGGGGACCTGGCCATGTGTTTCCTAAATCTTGCAAAAGCAAGAAAGTTTTGTACTTTCCTTAAAGGGGGCTCTCAAAATTGTATATTCTTCAAGCTCCATGATATCAATAACCATCCTTCTTGAGCTAATGGCTTTTATCCTTATAATCAGACCACTTTTCTCTCAAGTGTTCACAACCAACATGGCAGTGCAGGCATATGGAACAACCAATTTTTCAAATCTACTTTAATTATTGAAGAAATAACGTTCTGATAGTATCCTTTTATAAGCCCTTCGAAAAAGAGAGCACCACATATGAGTAATAATTATTTCCTAAATAACTATACATCCTCTTCCTTACTAACAAACACAGTTTGCATGCCCTGAAGCCCAATGATCTCTAAAATAGTCACAACTCTAAGAAGTAAGCATTATTAATATTGCTGTTTCACAGAAGAGGAAAGTAAAATTTGGAGAAGTTAAGTAACGTGTCCAGATCAGGCCGCTAGTAAAAGATAAGGGTGGAGGTTTCAACCTTGTCTACCTCTCTTAATCTCTGGGTTTTACTACACTCAGGGTTCCTTGACAGCAGAAATTATGTCATCTCACTCCTGTGTAAGTCCCCACAGAGCTGTTGCTAACAGGCTGGCACTCAATAAACATATTTGATCAACTATTTAAGAGAATACTCAATGTAATGCAATCTCAAACAGTGCGATAATATTGTGAATATTGCTGAATGATGAGGTAATCAGATACCAAAGGACGAGATTAATACACAACAAAAAGCATTTTACACATTATCTCAGGAATGACACATAGCAGAAAGGGAAAGCTCAGATGTGGCCGCTGTTAACAGCTACAAGTCAAAAAAAAATACTCAGTGAGAGTGCATAGAGGAATGTAGGTTACATAGAAGCCTTTTAAATCACATCAGCTGTGTAATCTCTGAATCAAGAAAGCACTGCACATATTGGGGAGAAAAAAAATGCATGACAGTTTTATTAAAATGTGTTTTTCAAAAATACACATAACACAAAATAGACCAAATGGCTTATTCTCTGAAGTACAGTCCTGTATGTCTCCATTTGCTTAGAAGCCAAATTAATACTGCAGGAAGGGAAAAGTGTTATCAACCTGCCTGAAAACCAGTTAACACATTGGCTGTGTGTGGACCTGGCCTACGAGTGTTTTAAGTATAATGTATTGAAATTGCCTGAAAGGCCGCCATTTGGCATCCAGACCAACATCAAAAAGCAGTGCTTATAATGAGCCCCTGCAGCTGAGAGACAGTATTTCAACAACACGAAATGAAAGGGCATAATGGCACCACTGCCAACGCCAAATAATTTACATCCCTTTACATCAGCAAATGGTTTTAAGGTTTAGCATTAAGAGTTAATAACCAGAAGGGCTAGAGGTGACATGACTATGACCTTCAGATTGACTTTTGTAATTCTACTGCCCTATGGTAGCAAGCGTATCTACCCATATTATTGAAAATGGTTCCACTACAACGTACTTTAATATTAAAAATGCTGAAGCAAACAGAAATCTAGGCTACGGAGAGGTCCTTGGGCATTTCCCTATAAGAGGCCATCTCTTACAATACGGCTCAGAGTTTCATTGAGTATATTGAGAAACATACGAAATCCTTTTTCTGAATTTTACTCAGAATTCTTTCTTGTAAACCAAAGGAATCTTAACCTTGTGCTTTTCTTTCGTTCAAAACTCAAAAGACCCTTATTTTACACAGCCAGATGATTCGTGTTTTCACTTTAATCTGTAACCCACTTTTAAGACTACTAAAATGCTCTTTGTAATTTTCTATTCGTAATTTGCTATAAAGCTCCAGACATTCCTTGTCTATATATTTGCCTAGATAGATAAACGGAGGAATGATCAATTACATTATGGAATTTACATTTAAGTATGTATTTTGACACCATAAAACATTTGTGAGCTCTACAACTCAATACTTAAATATCACAGGAGAGCCTTTTAAAAATGTCTTTGTCTTCTCTCAGGAGACAGATTGTTGCCGCAGACTGATGGGGGCAGGTGCTGTCCTTCCTTGCCCCTGTCTGCCAATTGGTTATGCTCTCCATCACCACAAACCCAAAATCGTCAAGGAAAGTTCAAACCGTTCTTTAGCAACAGGTAGTCAATCACTTATTTTACACCGAGTCAGGAAAGACTATCTATAAAATGTCTTTGGAGGTCTGCCAGTTGTATTGAAGCCACTTTCAGTCTGGAAAGCAGCCACGATTCTTTTAACATTGAGGACGTAAATATGGGGAATTCACCAAACTAATACTAAATAGAACCTTTTTCACCTTGAAAAATTAAGTGATTGCATCAGAAATTCCGAAGTCCGTATTTCAGTGTAAAGTTTACAAAATGCTGTCTATAATTTGAGAAACTGAGTACTGTAGCCAGCAAAAGCATCTGTCACATCTGAAATAGATTTTGAATGACAAAATGGTGCTATTCATTTTGAAAGGTAATTAAGACATTTGTTCCCTGTGACAGAAAAATACAGATGTAGGTTATTTACATTAAATTACATATTACTTATCTGAGGAATTCAATTAATGATCAATGCACTCCAAAGTGAAGCACTATGCAAAACTTTACAAATTTGGGCATTTTATGTGACTAATTTCTCTCTCTTATCACTGTCTTGTGTAAACACCCACATCTCTTGCAAATAACATGCCCACACCATATATATATTTAGTTTTACTGTGGGACTTGGTGGGGAAGGGAATTACTACCTCAATTCTTGAACTATCAAGTGCAAGAAATCAGTCACTAGCTAAATTGACAAATTCTTAGTTTATCCAAATGAGCACAGGAAGGTTTAGTGGAACCTCCTTTACTGAACACAGACCTATCCTGCTATTTTGTTATTTCCATGTTACCTTAAAAACAAAGATCCTAGGTAAAGGTTTCTGGAAAGATGACATCGAGATCAATAAATTGGGGTAAGAAAAAGGAGCTTAATGAAGAATTAATTTTTTTAAAGTAATGTAAGCCTCATGAAAATTTAACCAGGTTGATAGATTTTTAGGACCTTTATAATGGGAATAGTTGTTCAACAACTTAAACAACAACCACACTTGCACAATGTCCAGATTATATTCTCTTTTGTTTTTAACTCCTGAATTGCAAATAATTTCTCAGTTATTTTTAATATTTTAAATCACATTAATATTTAATGAACAAATAATCTTTGGGGGGCTTAGACTTATGAAAGGTTTTCCACATTCTTAAATATGGCTTTATAACATTTGGTTAAATTTTGTTCAAGAAGACACAACCTAATCTCAGCATGAAAATCAACAGAGATACAGCTCACCATAATCGTGCTCCCAGCAAACTTTGCTGAAACCCATCTTAATTTGTTTAGTGAGGTATATCATATAGACTCTGCTTGAATGTCAGCTTAGGGAAGGTTGCAAAAGTGCCCTTTGTTCTTTATCTGGTGCTATCTTGTTAGTCCTATCTATTCCTTGACTCTTTCAAGTTAAATTGGCTGAAGATTGTAAAATTATCAAGTAATCATGTGACTTAACCATTCCAGATCACTCAAGAAAATAATTTTTCCACACAACATCCACGATTGCTTCTAGAATAGGCTCAAATTTACTATGCAATTCCTAGGGATCATAGGACAACCTGACTCCTTTGATATACTACATATATATTAAGGTTAGTGTGCCTTATGTCTGAATTTTTGTACAGAGTAGAACACAGAGCCTGAATTATCATTACCCCTGGAGATGTTGGATTTGAAGCATATATTATATATATATATATATATCTCCACATACACACACATAAATATACATGCTTATTTATTTATATTTATATGCGTTATATTGTTTTTATTTTCTTTCTGACCCTTTGGCTTGGTTTCTTCAATTTTATTTAAGTATGGTAGAAACAGTACTTTAATAAAAAATTATTTCCTTCGGAAAATCGTTCAACTTCCTTCTTTTGTTAAGTAACCTGTGTGTGTTTCGTATTCTCCCTTCTTCCCATCCTCAGATCCCGGGGCCAGGAAAGAGGACGCTTCCAGGGAACACTGTTGAGAACGCCACCCTCGCCTGGGCATCCACGAACATCTTATTGTGGGATTCCCTGGAGTGTACTCCCTGCAAATCCCAAGGGCTGCAAACACTAAGGGTTACACCCATCACCATCATGAAAGGACAGCCGGGCGATCCCTCTCAGAGGCTCACCAAAGATCCGGTCTCCCTTGTCACTCTCCCACTCAGAGGGCAGGAGGTCTCAAACACGCACACGCGCCCGAGCGCGAACAAGCACCTCTGCGGAGACTCACGGGCACGACGGAAAAGGGCACGGCCAGGGCGGCCCTGGCCAGGTGGCGGCGGAGACCCAGCGCCAGGCTGTCCAGGTTGGTCCCCGGATCCGCGCCCGGCCGAGGCCCCGCCCTCGCAGCGCCCCCGGCCCGCGGCCGGCCAGTCAGCGCACGCGCGTCGCGGAGCCCTGCCCTGGCGCCCTCCCTGGCGACGCGCTCCGGCCCCGGCACCGCTGCGCGAGGGTGTGTGCGGGAAGGGGCGGTGGGATGCTCCCGGGCGGCGTGGAAGAGCAGAGAGTGGGCAAGCACTGGTGGGCCAGGCTAGAAGACCTCTCGGCGACCAGCCAGTCTCCATTTTATTTCCTCGGAAACTGCGGGGCAGGCAGGGGACCGGCCCCAGGGTGGGGTTTCTCCCGGCGGGTGTGAGCGAGACCGTTAGAATGGAACACCGGGAGACTATCCTGGCAGCCCCAGGCCGCCACCCGCGCCGCAATAAAAGCCTCTCGCGGCTTCCCGCCCAGCCAGCCTGGCTCTGATTGGTCGCCATGGGAGGGACTCGAGTTGGCTGGAGGTGGCGGCCGAGGGCTGCTCTGGTGCCGCCCGCGGAGGGGGTACTCTGGGTGCGCCCCGGCCCGCCCGGTGCGCTCCCCCACTCAGGCTCGGCCGTCTAGGGCAGGTACAGCAGCACCTGGCAGCGGCGACCGGGACACAAGCCCCTCCGCCCTGCTCTCCTCGGGCGCTTCCCAGCACACGCCCCTCACCCAGAATGTCCGCCCAACCCACCCAGCTCTCCGTGGTCCCTGCCTCTGTTCTTCCCCTCTTATCCACCAGCGCAAATCGCAAATCCTTGGGTGGGGGCGGGGCGCAGCTGGAGGGGAGAGTGGGCACGCACATAATAACCTTCCAGGGAGGCCGAGAAGGAAATGGCCAAAATGAAATGCATCTCCCTCCCGGCTGCCGAGGTTCCCTGGGCGGCGGCGCAGCCCCAGCCACCGGCCGCAGCATCCCAACTGTCTTCCTCCCAGCTCCCTATTGTTCGCACTTTGCCAGGATGAGGAACCTAGCCCAAAGAAAGGGGACTAGGGCGAGGTGTTTCCGGCGGCTACCTGCCATTCTTCTCTCGCACCGTGCCACACCGGGCTCGCGGCGCGTGTAAAGGCACACACGCGCACACACGCGCGCGCGCACACACCAGGCAGCCCCGATCACGCCCTCCTCGCCCTCCGCCCCTCCGCACTTCCTCCTGTCAAAACGCCGCGCTCGACCCTCCCATCCCTCGGTGCTCCGGGCCGAGGGTAGGCTTTGCAACTACCCAGCAATTTGGCAAATGAAAAACTAACGTCATATCGACGGGGGTGCAATAACGGCCACACAGCCATGCGATTCTGCCCATTTTGCCCCATTTTGCAAACCGTTATTCAGGCTGGGGCGGAGGGTGGAAGAGAAAGCGAGCCTCACTTTATTAGACCCGGGGAAATAACGATCGTGGGTGACTGCCCTGCCCTTATTGTTCACTCTTCCCACAGCTGAGGCTGACAAGCCCCTTCTCCGCGGAAGCCGAGCTTGTGCGGCGGCACCACCCGAGCCGCGACATCCCCCGCCCAGCCGCCCGCCGTGGGGAAGGAGCGCTGCCCATCACCGGCTTGGCCGCAGCGTCCCTGGGAGCTGGCCGGCTCCGCTCCCACCGCCACGGGCACACAAAGTGGGAAGGGCGGACGCGCTGCTGGAGCGCCCGGCGCTCGCGGCGCGGGGAGGCAGCCTGGGTGCAGCTCAGCCCGGGAGGGCTCGGGGTTCGGCTGGGCAGCAAGGGCGACGCACTCCTTTCACAGCTCTCCGAAAATGACCAGCCTTAGCATTCCACGTAAAACCACCCAAAATAACAGCGCTCCTCCGGGGAGGAGAAGTGGGAAGGGGGCAATTAGCAAATCAGATTGAGAATTAAAAGAATAAAATGTACCTGCAGTTCCCAGGAAAAACAAAGTCCAGATGAGATCCTTAGTTTGCAGCATTGTAATCTGCTGGCTGGGAGGGATGTTCTTGCCGCGGTAAATTCTGTGCCCCTCCTTGCAGCGAGTGTAGACGGCGGCAGAGCAACAGACCTAGGGGCAGACAATTGCCAGGCAGAGTATGATTATTTTTGCAGAATTGTTTCCTGCCAGGGGCTGCCGAGCTGCGTTCACGCGCTGATCGGAGAATGAGTGACAGTCCCAGCCTCAGCACACTCGCAACTCGGAGATCCTTGCGCTGGCCTGGGTTCGCTTTGATGGAACTGGGGATGGGAGCGGGGGGCGGGGGGCGGGGGTGAGAACCTCACTGTGTCCTTCCACCACGCCGGCCACAAATAGTGCCGAACATCAAGGAGGTAAGAGAGACAGGGGAGGCAGATGCGGCCGCCTGCAAAACGCGGCCTGGAACCACCGGAGGAGCTGGGCTCTTCCACTCGCAGCCTCCCAGGCGGAGCTAGGGTTTCTTCTCTTCACACTTCTCCCCCGCGCCTTCGCAGTCTCTCCTGCCACCTAGCCTTCCTTAATTAGGAGTTGAGATATTTTAATAATTAGTAAATAAGAAAACCAATATCTGAGATTTAGTTAGCTTTTTGAAGTTGTCAAATCCCTCCATTTGGAGTCTGAGATCCTTGCGACACAAGGCTGGCCCAGGACTTTTTTTTTTTTTTTTTTTTTCAGTGCAGAAAATTAGGAATTTGGAGAGGGATGGGGATTTCTGTCACTGGGTTTTGTTTTGGTATTATTTGTTTGTTTGTTTTATCCTAACTATGAAATTTGCTCTTCCACAGACAGGCAACATACAACACAAGTCAGCAGATCCCCTGGGAAGGGGGTGGAAAGTGCCTTAAAGTTAGAAGAAAACGCAGATGTTTAGAAGGAATTTCCAGAAATAACTGAAAGAGAACGTCGTCTTGTTTAAAATTCGTGAAATCTGTAGTCTCTTTATTAAAATCGTCAAGCCTTTTATGTAGCTCCTATTATATAGAAACGATATTAAATAATATTTTCTTGCAAGGGGACATAGCCTTGATTCCTAAAGATACTGATGTAGAGTGTTACTGAGGACCAACATGAAGGACTTTAATGAATCTTACAGCTGTGTTTTTAAAAGAGAGGGGATGCAGGGGGCAGGGTGAAAATAAACATGCCTCAGTACCTGAAGGCTTGAGTGTGTAAGGAACAAAGGTTTCGAAGGTATTCTAGATGTGGCTCATTGAAACCCTCCAACGCAGGAAGGCTGCCTAAATTCAGGGGAACCAGTGCCTCAGTGTTACCAGGCACTCCCTCTTTCTTTAAATGTCAGACTCCTCACTGAGTTAGCATTTTTTAAAAACCACCCTCCAGTTACTGAAGAAACCCCATCTCCTTCTGTGTGATAGATCAAGTGGGCTAGGCCCAGACACTATGATTTTCAAAAGCATTTCTTCCCCCAAGTAAATAGTTCACACTTTGTAATATTTGTCTCATAGCAAATGTAAACAATCAAAAATACAGAAACGTTGAAAGAACTCAAAATAATTCCCAACCCCATGGATTCCAGAGATACCCATAGATTTTTCTGTCTTTTGCATATGCAAATGATTTTTATAATTGACATTGTAGCAATTTGAATCCTGCTGATTTTGCCTAACATTTAATTATAAGCATTTCTTGGACCATTAAGACAGCTTTCTAAATATTTTTATTGTAACTATCCAATATGTCTTCCTATGGATGATTCTTCAATGGTTTTCCCACTGTCAGATATTTAGATTGTCTCGAAAGTTTGATAATAGAAGTAACATTTGTTTGAACATTTTTCAACAAATATTTGTTGAACAACCACTGTGTTTACCCCTGTCCTGGGTGCAGTGGACCATGGGCATCTTTTTATAAAGATTGCCATATTTAAATGTCTCAAATTGCCATATTAAATATTATAAATGTATGTGGATGAATGTATCAGATCCTTTCCTAAAAAAGAGGTTTTGGTAGTGAGGAAAGATGAGAGAACAAGCTGGGGGTGGTACGGGGGAGTGAAGGATAGGTCACTCAAAATAAAATTTTCTAATTTTGCCACCAAGAGTAAGAGATACATCCTTCCCTGCAAACCTGCCTCCTTATAGTCCATGTCAGTAGAATTAAAAGATTCCTCACTATTTTTCTCCCCAAATGTCCCTATTTTTAGCTTTTTGATGTAGACAAGTGTGGAAATCCTATCTCACTTCAGCATGACTGAATTTCTTTTTTCTCTCCAGCCCCGCCCTATCCCGAGTAGTTGTTGGTCTCTGTTGTAATGAGTCATCCTAGAATTCTGCCCCAGGCATTCCAGTCTACACTCTGAGCATCTCTCCCCTGTTCTTTTAACAGGATGCATCACTTGTCTCCAGTTCTTTGGCTCCCTACTTGTCAAAGCCTACATCTGTGAGCTCTGTGTTGCATTTCAGTCCTACCCCGAACCTCATTTTAAAATGGGACAAAACTCTGGCCCTCCCCAGAACTCTCTCTCCCTAGAGAAAATCCCAGGAGAGGGATCTGAATGGTGAGGCCCACGTTAATGAGGACCTACAGTGTGGACACCCATGGGGCAGAAGCAAACAAAGGAGGCAGCCTGTGCTTCAGAGCTCTGATAGAAAGCGGAGAAAGGTGTAAGACTTAGACAGCTCCAGCAAGGAGACCAGCAGGGAGGCCATGTGGATGGCAGGGCAGGCCCAAATCTGAGGTGGCAGCAGTGGGAAAGAGAGCAAAAGGGAACATACATGTGAGACACACTTCCAAGATAAGAATAGCAGAACTTTGAGACTTTCCAAAGATCAACTTCTGAGGTAGAGGAAGTAATCCAAGTTCCTTTTATTCATTCAACAAGTATTTACAGCTAAGCTAAGCCTCAGCTAAGCCTCTGGCACCGGTCTACAGAGTAGGGATAATAGCAGTGGACAAGCTAGACTCTTCACCCTCCTGGGCTTCTGTTCTTATGGGCAGGACACATATAACTCACTAAACAGCTGGTATACAGATATGATAAGCGCTAAGAAGAACAATGAAGAGGGGTTAGGGAGCTGGGAGTTCTGGGGGAGAGAGGAATTACCATTTTGTATAGGGGAATTACACAGTGATATTTGACAAATATCTAGAGAAGATGATGACCCCAAAGCTTCCAGTGTGGGTGATTGAACAGCTACTGGGGTCCCTTGACAGAGGAGGGACAGATTCAGACCAGACAATAGGAGCAATGATGGCAGCTCTGGACATCCAAAGTCAGGGATGTTTGAGAGACGTGTAAGTGGGGTTGTGCAGATAACAGAGAGAACTCAGAGAACATCAGTGTTTAGGGCATGGGCAGAAGAAACTGACAAAGAAATCGTGAAAGATAGAGAATTGAAACATGACAGTGTGACAAACCAAAAGGAGAAGAAAGTTTTTGAAGTGGTCAAAAAAGATAAAAGATTTAAGAGTTTCCTGGACTTGACCATTGGAAAGTCATTACTAGCCTCTGGGAGACCAGCATTCCTGGAGTGGAGGAGAAGGGAAGTATCAGTCTTCCAGGAAGGAAGAGGAGGCCAGGGGGCGGGAGCAGGGGGTGTGGACCACTCTTCCCAATGGTGTCTTGATGGAAAGACAAGTTTATGGGGAAGGGAGGCCTGAAAGAGGGTCTTCTTCTCTTTTGATGCAAGGTATCACTTTTGATACCACCTTTTGGGGATGTGGACCACTCTTCCCAATGGCATGTTGGTGGAAAGACAATCTTGTGGGGAAAGAAGGCTTGAGAGAGGGTCTTCTTTTTTTGAAGCAAGGTATTAGGTGATAAGTCAAATCAATTGTTCACCACTATTCCCCGCCACCGTGACTTCATGCCCTAATTTAGATTACTTAAAAAATTGTCTAGGTCTACAGCAAAGTGCCCCTACTTAAGGCTTATTTCTGTTGCTGTTGAGACATGATCCCAGGGCTCAAAGATAACCTACTAACTGTGTTTCACTATTGACTTGGGCAAAAAACATTCTGGGAAACACAGGAGCTTAAGCCCAATACAAAAGATGGTGACCTAGAGCTAGAAGAAGATGGAAAACAGGCTTTTCCAAAAAGCTGGGCATGACCGAGGAAGATTGTTAGGACCAGGAAGTAAAAACTAAGCCCACAGAGCTCAAGAGTGTAAGTCCCTAGAAGCCATCAGAGCATTTGTAGCTTCTCATGATAGATGTTTGACACCAGAAATTACTTCTAAGCTCTAATGTGTGGTTGGACTGTGTCAACTGACATGCTTCCTTCCTGTTTAAGGCTGCTCCAGGTACTGGTCAAGGGCTAGTGCACACTCAGTCAAACAAGCCAAATGGTACGGGGGACCTTCAGAAGCAGGAGAATGAGACAGAGGTTAACACAGAACCGCAGCTCATCACAACTCCAGTAGATGCCTTTCAGATCCCAGTCATCATATACTTGTAGCATTTCAGTAACAGTTTTTCTGGCACTGATGGAAGGAAAGAATCAAGGAAGGGGTGGTGTTTTTCCTTTCTTTTCTTTTTTATTATGTAAGAAGTTTAGTAGAAAGTGCTTTGAGGGTCAACACTGGTGCAGGAAGGAAAGAAATCAAGTTGGACAGAGAGAGAAGTTGGGCCACCGTACAGCACAAAGACTCAGCCAGGCCCTTAGAAGGTCTGAAAATAGTTGTAACATCCTTACATTAACCAGGCACTGGATTCAGGCCACCCTGGGAATGCACTTTGACTTTGGAAGAAGTGGCTCTCCTCAGCTGAGGTTGCTCTCCGCAGGAAGACTCCAGTGTCTAGAGGAGGAAGCTCCCTGGTACTGAAGGGTGGTAGGTGGGGGTGATCTGGGCAGCTTAGCTCAGCACCCATCATGTGATTTCAGCTGCAAATCAAAATATCGAATTTGAAAAAGTTAAATTTTCCTTTTTTTATTGTGGTAAAATATGAAATACAGGTAATGTGAGATTTATCATTTTACTATGCTCAGTTCTGTGTCATTAGCACATTCACATTGTTATACAACCATCACCACCATCCACCTCCAGAACATTTTCGGCTTCCCCAGGTATGAAGTTCCTACCCTAGGTACCCAACCAAAAGAGAAGCATATAGGACTCCTCCTTTGGTAATTAACTTGTTTCACTCAGTGAGTTTTCAAGGTTCAGCATGTGTGATGATTTCTTCCTTTTTCTTACAGCCCGTATAATAATTGCTTTCTTTATTAAGGCTGAGTACTATTCCCATTTGAATATATCCATTTCATCAACTGCGTTCTCCTTTTGGCTATTGTGAGTAACACGGGCGCTCAAGTACCCATTCAAGTCCTTGCTTTCACTTAAAAAAAAAAAAAAATAGACCCAGCACTGGAATCCCTGGATCAAGTATAGCTCTGCATTTAAGTTTTGGGGGGAATTTCAATATCATTTTCCACAAGGACTACACACTATTTTACATTCCCGTCCGCAATGCAAAAGAATTTCAGTTTCCCCAACACTTGTTATTTTCTTTGTCTTGTCTTTTCTTCCCTTTTTAAAATTTTGGTAATAGTCACCCCGGTGGGTGTGAAGTAATATCTCATCATGATTTAGACCTGCATTTTCTGATGTCTACTGATAGTAAGCACCTTGTCACGTGCTTTCTAGCTACTTCTGTATCTTCTGTGAAGAAATGTCTATTCAAATCTTTTGCCTGCTTTTTAATTGG